>PVIU01004069.1:0-133011 GCA_004026605.1 Ondatra zibethicus
AAAGAAATGGGAGGGAGAGAAAGAGACAGACAGACACAGAGAGGCACAGAGACAGACACAGACAGAGAGAGACAGAGAGACAGACAGACAGACCACAATATGAACTCTTCTTCTTCCCCCATCACTCCTAGAAGACGATGAGATCTTTAACCCTGCTTATGTTTTGCATAAAGGTACAGCTCCTGGCCACCTAACAAACTGGAGGGCTGGCAGCAACAGATACAAGTCGACAATTTTATATGTGACAACTCACACTTCCTAAAACAAACTGTCTTTTGCAGACTGCCATCGGCCGTTCCAGTTTTACACTGACACATTCCATCTACCACTGATATTTTCACTGGTACCAAAATGGAACCTGCCGAGTTGGAATGTTTTCAATAGTAATGAGATCTTGACAGAATTCAAAAACGTGCGAGCCTGTGTTTGATAGTACACAGATAAATATGCCGTGAGACACATGCATTGATCGTTCAGCACCTAGGCAACCATAACCTAGAATTATTGGTTTGCGGTTCTGTTTCCTTTGGACCACTCCATTCTCTGTTCTCCACTCTTATCGTAAGCTATTCAACTTCACTTCAGTGTGTTTTGATTTGCTGGAGACAGTCAGCTACAATACTAAGTAGAATAGCTTGTTGGATTCTGACTAGATACCAGCGCTGGGTCAAGGCTCTTCATGGACTATCTCAAGGAATCCTCAGTATAACGTGTAACCCTAGAATGGGTGATTACCCCAAAGATGCTGATGAAGATACTGTGATGTGGAAATAGAACAACTCAGCAACTTACCCAAAGCCACAGAAGTGACTGAAAGGGGCAGAGCCAGGCTTGGACCCCACCCAGTCTGACTCCTAAGCTCTTGCCCTAATCCACCTGTGCCAAGGCTGCATGCCTTATCAACCATGATCGTTGTCCAAAGGCAAAGCAGCCAAAGGAATGGCAGCTGGCAACTTGAGTTTATGTATTAACCAAAATAGAAATTATTGTTATTGACGGTAATAGAAACAATTCCACTCCGTGTGAAGATGGGAACTGACGAGGCCACACATGACCAGGATGGAGGTGGCTTCATTTGCAGTTCAAATTTATTGTGATTGCAATGTTGGGATAACTTTTAAAAATATCATTTTTAGCAAGGGTTTCATGCTCACCAGCTTTGAACTTTCCAGGCTTAGTCAGATCAGTGTGTTAGTTTTTTGCAGCATTTTCTGTACAATTATGTTGAATCCCAGGCGTTCTGACCCTGTGTCACTGAAAATGAGCTCAAATGGTCCATACTAAGTGTAGCTCGGGCCCGGCATCTCCCTTCCGGGCATCGTCATGCCTTACTTATCACAGAAGGAAAACTCATTGAAAACACAGAAGGCCACATGCACATAGCAATTTTGCTTCTGTTGGTTCACCTCACTGTCTTTCCCCATCATCCCTGATCTTCCTTCCAAACTAATTACAGTGGGATCCTCGTGTCCATTTGTAAGCCGAGTTCATTCTAAGGCCTATTAGGCGCCATGACTTATGAAATTTCTTGAAACTATCAGGCTAGTTTGACTCCAGTGTCTTTTGCTAAAGAAGAATTAGATAGCTGGAGAGCTGGGGCTTGCTCCTCCAGCAGGGGACATGAGTTGGGTTCCCAGCACCCACATGGTGGCTTACAACTTCCTGTGACTCCGGTTTCAAGGGCTACAATACTCCCTTCTGGTTTCTGTGGCTCCGGCATGCCCATGGTGCACACAAATTCATGCAGACTCATACATATGTATATAAATAATAAATTAATCACTTAAGGAAAAAGAATGAAACACTATTTTCCACAGGTTACTGCTTGATCTATGGAAAGTTTTATGATAGCCTGGGGGGTAAAGATAAAACAGCACCGAGCAAACGACGGCTTGTAAGATTCGCCATCCCGAGACTGTGCAGCAGCTTTTGACAACACCGTAGAGAGATCTTTGCGAATAACGCAGACCTCCAGTAACCACCAAGGCTGTAATGGTAAGGTGACAAGATCCCACCTTCCCTGCCCCCGCCAAGATCGAACAGAGATCCCCCTGTCCATGTGTACCACAACATACATGTACAGTCCTTAACACAACATACATGTACAGTCCTTAACACAACATACATGTACAATCCTTAACAACACAAGCCTCTCACTGACGTCAGGGTCAATTCAGTGTTTAGCCCCTTGAACCGGAAGTTTCATATGGAACACCTCTCCATATTTCCCTTTTTTTTTAATTGCAGCTACATTAACACAAGCAAAACATATAAATCTCAAGGGTTATTATGCAGCCAGGGCTTTCTGGTAAAGAAAAGGATACTCCATTGTCCTTTCCCTTAAGAGTTAATCCAAATGGGCTGTCAATCACCTCGACAGGAAAGGACCCCATAGGAGCCCATCTATTTGAGAGACTTTAAAAAATAATATAAGGCCTCAATCCTACGCAAAGAACCACAGGCAACTAAGGAGTGTTGAGAGCAGGAGAGAGCCTTCCTCAGGGGTGAGCATACCAGCTGGTTATCATCCCTGAAACCATACATATGGGCACCATCATACAGACTGGGAAGGTTATATTTAGAAACATATATGTACATACATATATACATGTATGCACATAACAACAATTAACAAAAAAGGACATGAATTTGAAAAAGAGCAAAGTGGGTATATGAGAGGGTTTGGAGGGAGGAAAAGAAGGGAGAGATGATGTGATTATATTATAATAAAATTTTGAAAATAAAAGTAAATGGAGGAAAATGTATTATTAATAATGATGATGACAATATGAAGTCTAACTAAGAAGGGAGACTTGAATAATGGTCTCTCTGGCCATTGCCCATTCTCTCTCCAGGAGTGTGTTCCACTTTACTTCAAAATAAACTCCACTTATCTTCTACATTAGAAAGTAATTAAATACTTTTAATGGACCAGGTCAAGGCATCTGCCACCAAGCTTGATAATCTGAGTTTGATTCCTGGGATCCACACAGTGGAAGGAAAGAACTGATTCCCACAAGTTGTCCTTTGACCTCTCTCCATGCACACACACACACACAGGGGGGGGAGGGAGATAAACAAATGTGTAATTTAAAACTTTTAAGTTTATGAAAATTTGACTGAGTGATTGATTGAGACATAACCCCATCGTGCAGCCCAGGCTGGCTTAGAACATTTGTTCCCCTGCCTCAGTCTTCCCTGCACTGGGACTGCGGGTGTGTAACACTTTATCTGTCTAATTTAGAGATGAATTACGATCAGTAACCTTTTCAAGCTGGTAAGGGTGTATTACATTCTGATCAGCTGACACAGGCAAAGAGGGTTCACAAGACTGCTCTTCCTCTCCTGGCCTCAGAAGAGTCAGCAGGAACTGGAAGTTTGATTTTATGCATCATATAAATCGCCTTGCCCACAACACAGAAGTCCTTCTCCTCTGTTAGTGACTCTTCAGCCACCCTGGTTGTGAGCCTCCTGATGGGCGGGCGTACTGGGAACCAAAGTCCGGTTCTCTGCAAGGGCATCCAGTGCTCTTACTGGCTGAGCACCCAACATTACCTACTCCATAATACACATGTAGAAGGAACTTAAAAATCTTGGAAAACATCGACTTCTAAAAGAAAAAAGATGGGGGCTGGAGAGATGTCTCAGCAGGAGCACTGGATGCTTTTCCAGAGGACTTGGGTAATTCTAGTTACATACAGGGATCTGATGTCCTCTTCTGGCCTCTTTGGGCATCAGGCAAGCACTCTGTTATGTTCACATACAGAAGTATACCTTCATTTTTTTTTTAAAAAAAAATCTGATTCTCTTAGACAGTGAGTCAGTCACCAAACCATGAGGACACTAATTGTAAGGTGCATGATTCTACTCAGAAACTGGCCCAGTAGATGCAAAAGAGGGGAAAATATTTGAAAAGGTTTTAAAAACAATCACTAACTTTAAAACCAGCTTGTGTGTACGTCCACTTCCTACAGAAAAATGTGTAAAAAAATGCAGCAAATATGGAAGGGGGGAGCCTGAAACAAGTCAAGGTATAAAACCTCTTGTTAAGACTGTTGATGCTAAAAGTTTGGGCCAAAGCCAACGGCATGAGCGTTAGTCCTGTGTCCATTTCCCTCATTAATCCCCTTGGAAAACACGCTGGATGAGTCCCCTTTAAGAAACAGCATAGATTCGGATAGTCGGCGTTTGTAACCAATGCCGATGTTTATAAAACAGCAGCATTCCAGGGAGAATGGTAGAAAGACACTTAACAATAAATTACAAATATTGTAAATTCAGACTTTTTCTTACATTTGCAAACACATCATAAATTTGGACTGTGTTTCTTTGTATAAATCCTTCTCAGAGCTCTTGGCATGGAGGCAAAGAGTATTTTCATAAATAGAACTTAGGAAAATCACGGCGCACTCCATTAATTCAAAAACACTTCTCTCGGACTTCAAAGGTAATCCCGCCACCACCCCCCTGAGCGTAAAGACGGTGTTTCCTCGCCGCTTTCATGTTCTGCTGCTTGTCACAACTACATGTTTCCAGTATGCGGCGGTCAGGGACGGGAAGGGAAGCGGCGTTCATGCTCTCGTTCAACATGTTTCCGACGCTGTATGAGCAGCAAGCCCGCCAGCTGAACACTTCCTATCGCTTTACCAGGAAGAATTGTGCTGGTGCTGCCTATCAACATAGACCTCGCAGATTCCTGCACGTGGCTTACACGGTCCCAGGGTCGGGTTCAGGACAGGAGGTTTTGTGCCTCGGCTTCTTTCAGGCATTTCCCCTCTTTCCGCTGAATGCAAGACCTTGCGTTCCTTAGATAGACCAAACTGGCCTTGCGTGTGAGGAGTGCTTCTGCCGCTGAGTGCTGGGATTCCAGCGATGCGCTCCCATGCTGGACTTTCTCCATGTGGCTTTATGAAAACACTTTCTCTTTACACTTTGCAGTATTTGTTTTTGTCAACCTATATTTTTAAAAAATCAATTTACTTTGACTTGAATGTAGGCGTCTCACTTCAAAATATGTTTTTTTAAAATTTATTAAGTAGACCTAGGTTCATATTATAATGTACTAGAGAGGCTAGAGTGATGGCTCAGTGTGGCTAAGGGTGCTTGCTGCTTCTTTCAGAGGACCTGGGTTCAATTCACAGCAATCAACTTGGGTGGCTCATAACTGCCTATAACTCTAGCTACGAGGTATCTGACACCCTCTCTGGCCTCCATGGGCACTCACACTTGTGTATGTGTGCACACATGCACACACGCATGCACACGCACACACACACATACACATAAAAATAAATCTTTAAATTAAAATATACTAGACAATTTTCTCAGGGACTGCAGTACCAATATGGCTAGTCAAAGAATGTTCAAAGTGGTAAGCAATTTCACAGTCCATTTTACCAACAGCCAAAATGTAAATGAGTGACCACTGAATAAAATTATGACCTTGTTAACCAGGCATAGTGCCATATGTCTATAATCCCAGGATTTGGGAAGTGGAGGCAGGAGGATCATGAATTCAAGGGTATATTCAGCTACATGGTGAGTTCAAGGCCACTCTGGACTTTGAACAAAAGAAAAGAAAAACAAATAGCAAATACATAAAATATGACTTGTTATACATATTTATAATAGTCACACAAGGTTGCCTAAATTTTTCACTTAAGTATTGTGACACTTGTTTTAGACTATGAGTCCCTTGTGGGAAATTCAGCTAATGTTCAAAAAATATTTTTGTGGCAATAAATTTTGAATTACATAATTATATCTTCCACATGAAATTTTGATTTATTGAACTAAAATTGTCAATAATGAACCCATTTTACAAAAGGAGAACATGAAACAAAATGAAGGAAATCGCGTTGTGCCACGACTTAAAGTGATCTTGTCATCAAATTCGAAGGGCAAAACAGATTGCTAGTTAGACAGCCAATCAATGTCATCTTTCAGATTCTGATGGCCGCAGCACAAACCAGCTCCACAGCACACACCTCACAGCTTTCCGTTGCAACTAAATGAAAATTTAAATTTAAAAAATTGTTGTTGTTGCTATTATCTGTTGGTTTATTTTTGCTGGATACGTAGTTCATGTGCCAGGCTCTGGATGCAGCCTGCAGCACCATGCACACAATAATAATGATGATGAAGAAGAAGAAAAACAAGAAGGAAAAGGAGGAGGAGGACAGGAGGAGGGATGGGAGGAGGAAGAAGACAAGAGTAGTTTTCAAAGTAAGCAAGACTTGTTTTATTGAGGTTATCCCAAGTCCTAAAACTATGCCTTCTTATCTTGCTCAGTTATATTTAACCTCATTAAGAGAATGTTTATAGCAGGTAAGAGAGCTTGCATCAAGCCCAATGACCTGACCGAGCCCACATGGTAGAAGGAGAGAACTAATTCCAGAAGGCTGACCTCCAGTGTGGCATGCATGTACACACACACACACACACACACACACACACACCTGATATATAGATAGATTAGATAGATGGATAGATTTTGTTGTTGTTGTTGTTGTTGTTGTTAAGTACAAAAAAAAAAGGAACTGGCCAGGACTGGTGGCACACACCTTTAATCCCAGCATTCAGGAGGCAGAGGCAGATGGATCTCTGAGTTTGAAGCCAGTCTGGTCTACAAAACAAGTTCTAGGATAGCCAGTACTGTTACACAAAAAAAAAAAACCCTATCTCAAGAAACAAACAAAAAAACAAAAATCAAACAAACGAAAATAAAAGTGGAACTGTTCCATTATGGTTCCTCTGATAATTCTTGGGATTCTTTTCTCTGAGATGATGTTGAGTAAACCAGTTTCCTCCCAGGTTGAAACATTGCATCCTGCAGGGAAGCTCTTTAAGCAACTCAAAACAGCTTCAGGAACTCCCTGAAACTGACCAGATTCACTAGGCCCCTCCCTGTCTGAGGAAATAAGCCAAGCTGCAAATAAGACTCTCAAACAAGCCAGGGTGTGAAGACTCAGCCTAGCCGAGCTGTCTGGAAGAGATACAGACCAACTGAAGCACCTGGAAAGGACACTCTCCAACCTCTTGAGCTGCCTGCAGGCTGTGCAGTGTGCTCCAGGAGCCCAGCTTTTGTGAGCTGTCATCCATGCTTGGGTGGGCTTTGGTGATACAATTGTGTTTGAGTGATTTCTGTGCCTGGAAGTAACCCAATAAATCTCATTTTCACCAAGTTGGACTTTTGTGGTATCCATACTTTGGTCTATAATAGGCTCCCTATCTGGGGTGAGTAGACAGGTGTGTAGTGTGTCTCCCCAGGAGAAGTTTTGTCCCACACAGATGCGTCATTGAAGAAGGTGACAGCAAACCAACGGTGTGAGGGTGAAAGTGTGTGGGGAGAATTAGCATTATTGTTATAAACTCACTGCATTTCCCTCTGCTTACTAGTCTAGTGTGCTTACACTCACTGATCTCCAGCACTCTTGCAACGAGACAGTAGCACACAGTGATGAAGATGATGGGCTCAGATAGATACGGGATCTCCTAAGAGAGTGATGGGCGTGTTCTGAAATATTATCAATGACTACACAATTCAGTGAGCATACTAAAAACCACTTTAAAAGGATCAATTTTATCATATGTGAATGATATCTCAATAAAGTTGGAAGCCAGCCTGGTCTACATACGTGAGACTCTGTCTCAAAAACAAAACAAAAAAAAAAAGAGCAAAGCTTCTGCCAGTTTCTTATACACCCCTGTTCTCTTCATGCTGTCCAGATAGCACCTTGGGTAGACCAGTTGTTCCCACCCATCACACCAGCTTCTGAAACACAGCAAGTTAAGAACTAATCAACCAACAAGTAGAAGCTGCCCCTCCCTCACACCACATCTGCAGCAGAAAAAGCAGGACTATGGGCTCTCTGGTTGGACAGTTCCTCAGTGTACTTCCTAATGAGCAATAGTTCCCATCATTGTCCTTGTGTGTCGGATGTGACGGAAGTACCACCATTCTAAGAATCCGTAAGCCGTGCCCTGTGTTCAGTGCCCGAGCCTCTCCTATGCCGCGCTCCAAAACAGTTTTCTCTTCTCAGCATATTTCTAGACCGTGTTTCTGACACTCGTTCCTTACTTCTCCTTAGGAAATTAGTTCTGCTCCCAAGTTCTGTTCGTTTTTGACATTTGGCCACCATGCCCTGCCCCTTGTGGTTTTTGGTTAACATCTGTTAAACCCTGAACTTTAGGGTACGTCTGCAAATGTGCAGACTTTAGGGTATGTCTGCGAATGTGCAGCTCACCCTTTACAAAGCTGACGGCTATATTATTGTGCATTGTTCTCTATGGCTCCATCTTGGTCCTTAGTGCAGCCACACCAGGTCACATGATTACACAGAAGACTGACCTTAACGTATAGGAATTTTTTTAAAAGGCCTTTAAAACATATTTTATATTAAAACATGATTTTTATATTTATTAAAGCTGGACTCTTCTGGATACAGCCTATGTTGTGAGTTTCAGAACAGTCAGGGCCACAAAGAGAGACCCTGTCCCCCCCCCAAAAAAAACAAAACATAAGGATTAAAAAAAAAAGTTTGCTTTTAAAGAAAGTCTCATGTATACCAAAAATATGTTATAATAGAATATAAAGTAGGAAACTAAAATTTTAGTAAAGGTAATAGCATCTGGGCTAAAGAGGCAGCTCAGGTAAGTGCTTACTGTGTAAGTGTGAGGACCAGAGTTCAGATCCCCAGCACGGCTTCAAAACTGGAGTTTGAGTACATGAGCTTCAGGTTCAGCAAGAGACCCTGCCTCAGTATATAAAACAGATCAGTTAAGGAAAACACCCAAGGTCAACCTCTGGCCTTGTACACACACACACACACACACACACACACACACACACACACACACACGCCCTAGTACATCACTCAACACTACATTCCTGGAAGCGTTTAGACTCAGTGAGATAGAGCACATAGCGCGAGTAAGACAATAAGTGGTACTGGAAACGGACTGGTTTTTGAAAGGTCATGGTGCCAAACAATTCATAATGCATTCCATAAGTGTGATGAAAAACTCCGCGATTCTCCGAGAAAGCGAAAACCTCCATGTCTCCTAAGTTGAGATAAGGAACACTCAGGATGCTGCCGCGCCATAAGGAACACCAAGAAGGGCGCACGCACTCGCTCCAAGTATCTGAAGTTTCGAAAACATCCCAACTTTGAACCTTTTACAAATGTGTTCTAATCTCATCCTTTATTTTTAATTTTGCACACAGCTGTCTGGCGTGCTTTTTAGAATCATGCCAGATGCTGGGTTCATCAAGAAAAGGCAGGGAAACAATGGTCGGAAAGCAATTAGAAGCACCAAGGCTGCAGCGAGGCTCATATTAAAATGCGAGAGCACTGTCCTAGTGGGAATTCCAACACGGCTCCACTTCTGACATTTCTCTGCTGCCAGACAGTCTGTGTGGAAGGACGCTGCGATGGAGGATAGCACACTAGAATTTATTTCTGGGGCAAATGAAGGATTAGCCAAGTTGGACCCCACCCAAGGATTTTATTATGGTCTTGGCCACCACTCTATTTGAAGGCTGCAGGATCCTGTTGCCGTCTAACGGAACTCAAGGAATAAAGGCATATTATTGCTCTGGTTCAGTAAAATAATCCAGCAGCCATTCAAGGCATGGTGCCTCTTGTTGCTGAGATAGCAGCTCGGTGGGGTGAAGGTTAATTAAACACTCCACTGGCTGTGCTCAGAGATGGCCAGTGCTGCTCTGTAGCTTTAGAAGACGCAATGAGATCATCTATACATTCTCAATATAAAACGTAGTGTGGATAAGGAGTACTCACCTTGGGGCTGAAAATCCCAGCAGTACCTAAAATAAAAGAAGGAAGAGTAGAGATGAGTCAAACTTGAATGTTTCAGTTGCGGTTCATACACCAGGTCTGTGGACCTTGACCAAAAAAGCCAAACAGTCAATCATCAGCCAGAGCTTGGCTTTGTTTAAGAAAAGCAAGTTTTGTCCTTGGTGTTTTTAAGATTCTTAATGTCTTAAAAGCTCCATCAGTGTGCTGCAACAACTAAGCAAAGTGCCTTTTAAAACTGGAACTTTTAGAAGCTGGAGAGATGGCTCAGTGGTTAAGAGCACTGGCAGCTCTTCCAGAGGACCCGGGTTCAGTTCCCAGCACCCACATGGCAGCTCACAACTGTCTGTAGCTCCAGTTCCAGGGCTTCTGACACCTCACACAGACACACATACAGGCAAAACACCAATGAACATAAAAATAAATTAAGTTTAAAAAAAAAAAGAAAAAAAACTGGGCCTAGCTAGGAAGGCAGCCCATGGTGTCTCACAGTTTGAGCCAGATGGTTCTTTATTGAGACACCTGCCCTGTAAATTACAGTACCATTAGTGCCACTGGCCTGGGCAGCAAACACCAGTGATGTTCCTGTTGTTGGCCTAACCCAAACTCCAGTACCAAGAACACAGTCTCAGCTGCGCTCAAGGCTAAAGTGGACAGGTGAGGCCCAGACGGGCGAATCAGAGTCGCCTCACACTGAAGCAGCTGGGTCAAGAAATGAAAGCAGCCCATGAAACCCATGGTCCCTTCTCCTTCCTTTTCGATTTGTGAATGATTGGCAGGATTGACGCCCCTGGAGGCCTTAAGTACTGAACAGCCATGATAGAGAAGATGGCTTGTAAACCACGTCTGTGGAACCTGACTGCCCCCCCCACCCGAGACAGAAACAATGTCACTTACGGTGGTTACCCACAAAAACCTATTTAGTGCCTTCCCAGGAAGCTTACATTATTCTGTATTGATTTTCCTCTAGGGTATGGCCACTTTCTTCCTCTCAACTTGGCCCTTCCCATCAGCGTGCGCGCTCTCATAAAATGAGGCACATCCCCCCCCTCACCATTTCAATCTCTCCATCTCCTGTTCCATTTTCTTCACGGCACTTCAGTGCACTATTCGAAAGCCCCCTCTCCTCGCATCCTCATCTCCTCTTCCCCTGTATACACCACCGGGCTCATGGTGACTACACCTTAATTCTCTGAACAGACCTAAAGCCTTCCACACCACTAAGCAGGATGGATACTTTTCTGTTCTCCTCTTAGCTCTTGGGAATTTGTATCTGAGGCTTTCTAGGAGGAAAATTACATGTTTTTAATTGAATTCTTAATCATAACGACAGAAGGTTCAGGGAAAGGCCATACTTGGGTGGCAATGATGCCTTCCAGTGTCGACACGACTAAAATTAGGTTTGGCTACATTAGGGAGGATGATCATCCTAATGTCTAGACTATTTGTCTACCACTCCCCAAAACGGTAGAAAACAGAGCAGCGGGAGGTCAGTGGGGAGGAGGTCACCATAAAACAGAGGTGGCTTGAGGGAAGCTATTAGAGAAGAAGAAATCGGAGCAGAAAGCCAGGGTTTGCTTTCCCCAGACCCACTCTGCTCTGACATCGGGTGAAAGGAAATACAAAGTAACAGGTTAGAGAGAAGCAATAAGAAGGAGCCGTTTCTATTGGCTTATGGTTTGAGGGACTACAGTCCATCTTGGCAAGGGAGGACACAGAACCAAGCAGCAAGTGGGAACAAAGGGTGGCTGGCAGCCCCAAGGCTGCAGCTGGAAAGTGCAGAGCTTGCAGCCAGGGCTGTAATCTTCCAGGGATGGCTCCCTAGTGCCTTACTTCTATGAGCCAGGCCTCTTAAAGGTTCTTGTGATCTCCCAACAGTGCTAAAGCACACGGGCCTGCGGAGGACAGTTCATATTCATATCAAAGCAGCCAACGAAGCAGATAGTTGGACACATGAACAATATTCCAACTTCCGCTCCTTCCCATCTTCTCTTGATGCTTTGCTCTAACACCCAATTCTTATCATTACTCATCCTCTAATTAAACATAAGAAGAAATGAGGGGCTGGAGATGGCTGGGCAGTTAAAACACTGCCTGCTGTTCCAGAGGACTTTGGTTTGATTCCCAGCACTCGCATGGTGGCTCCTAACCGTCTATCACTTCAATTCCAAGGGATCGGATGCCCTCTTCTGGCCTCTTGGGTATCAGGCATGCATGTGGTACATAGATATACATACAGGCAAAACACCCACACATATAAAATAAAATAAATAAACAAGGGTGCAAACACACACACACACACAGACAAGCACACACACTTCTCTTTCCAAAATGTTAATGACAACAATGACAAGAGCTTTACTAACCAATATTACTTTTATTTGCTGGTTCAGGGGTAGGTGGGGGAAATCAAGGCAGGGAGTAACAGTATTTTAAAAGGCTAACTCTGAGTAAATTGTTAAATAAGCCTGTGTGTGTGTGCATGTGTGTGTGTGTGTGTGTGTGTGTGCCCCTCCTTCTCCCACTATCCCCACTCCAACATCTATTTTCAGTTCCCTTCCCTATCAAGTCCAGGTTTCTTAGTTTCTCTTGTTAGTCAAGAAGACAGGGCATGTCGTAAATTCACATAAGTGTAAGAATATGCTTCTGGGGTAGTGCACTTCTTTAATCCCAGCACTTGGGAGGCAGAGGCAAGTGGATCTCTGTGAGTTCAAGGCCAGCCTGGTCTACAGAATGAGTTCCAGGACAGCCAGGGAAACACAGAGAAACCCTATCTTGAAAACAAATAAATAAGCCGAGTGGCGGTGGCACACGCCCTTAATCCCAGCACTCGGGAGGCAGAGGCAGGCGGATCTCTGTAAGTTCGAGACCAGTCTGGTCTACAAGAGCTAGTTCCAGGATAGGCTCCAAAGCCACAGAGAAACCCTGTCTTGAAAAACCAAAAAAAAAAAAAAAAGAAAGAAAAGAAAACAAATAAATATAAAAAGAGTATGCTTCCGCCAATAGTAACTATAACATAAGACGGTCACTGCAGAGAAACACTCCATTTAACAGTAACGAATAAGGAAGCTGTCTTAAATAATTGGTACTGTGTAGTAGAATCAACATTATTTTTGATAATACTGTAATTAAACACCTTTGTCAAACTTCCAGTGATATGTGTAAGTTTAGCAAGGTAATGTTACATCTCTCTATAACACCAGTTCTCAGGGAGAGCAAGGAAGGAAGCTCCTGACTTTAAGGACAGCTCAGCTTCATAGCGAGACCCTGCCTTAAACTAACAACAACTACTACTGAGAGATGGCTCAGTAGTTAAGAGCACTGGCTGCTCTTCTGGAGGACCCGGGTTCAATTCCCAGCACCCACATAATGGCTCATGACTGTCTATAACCCCCATCCCAGGGGATCAGTGCCCTCTTCTGGCTTCTGTAGGCACTAGACATGCCCATGGTGCACAGACATGCATGCAGGCAAAAGACTCATGCACATAAGCTGATAAAACAACACTTTAAAATTTTAAACATGAGTAACAGCAAAAACAAAAAGACAAATAGATTCCAAGGATCTAATTAATTTGTAGTGCATGACTCTCACTAACAAAACTACATTAGATACCTGAAAATGGTAAAGAGTAGATTTGACACATTCTCACAATAAAGGCAACTTCAGGTGGGAGGTGGTGGGTGTGCTAATTAAAACGCAAACATCTCACAACGCATATGTGGATATCAAATCGTTGACTTGCATATTTTAAATAATGTTTATTGTTAATTTTTAAAAATCCAGTGAAACTTCCGTGTTGAACTTGGTGGGAGTGAACATTACTTCCTTTCTTTCCTATGAAGTCTTTTCTTCCTTGCGTCCTCCTCTAAGTATTACTACAATAGTCTAAAAGAAGTTTGCTTTAAAAACGGGAGCAAACACAGCACAGACACACTCACTTCCCACAGAGCACATTTTGTTCTGGTTTGGTTTTGAGACTAGTCTCACATAGCCCAGGCTAGCCTCAAACTCCCTGTGTAGCCAAAGATGACCTTCAGTTACTGATCCCCCTGCCTCCGTTTCCCAAGTGTTGGGGTTACAGGTGTGCACTACTATACTACTATACCCAGTTTTATGCTGCACTAGAGAATCAAACCCAGGGCCTTGATTGTGCTAGAGAGGCACTCTACCAACTGAACTATATCTCCAGGATATAGTTCTAAAAGGAAACTATAAAATATCAGCAATAACTATAATAAATATCAGCAATGTCAACCTTTAAAAAGGGGCCCCAGCTTATTCTCTGCTGGACATATTTGAGGTCTTCATCTTGTCTGGTTACACATATCCTGTGACTGGAGAGTTCTGTGCTCTTCAGGAAGTTTTTAGTTAAACCCTGCCAACACCTCCCAATTCTTATACTTTGCTCTAAAAACAATCCTCTTTAAGCCAGACAGCTCAACAAATCTGGAGCTAAATGTTTTAAGCCAAGATACAAAAACTGCAAAAGAAGTATAGAGAAGGAAACACATTATGAATACATTCGCGGAGTTACAACACACACACAGAGCTATGTCTAGTCCAAAAGCCTCCGAGAATCCCCTATCGGGCCTGTGCTGACAGATAACAGACACTTCTTTAATCTTCTCTTTGAACCTTCAGCTCCTGTAGGAGAGGGAAGCTATCACTCCTCTTCAATAGCCACACTCAGCCTCACCAGGTCCATGCAAATGGAATTCGGGACTGAAAAGAAGATAGGACAGCGTGAGCAGAGAGAAGATGCTGTGCCGTATTGATGGTGATTATTTTCACATTCAGTACAAACAAGCCTGTCTTCGTGCTTAGCTGGCCTGCAGAACAGTCTTTTCATTTTGCATACAGAAACTAAAATGCGGGCATGGCTTGGGGCTGGAGAGACGGCTCAGCAGTTGAGAGCACTGGCTGAACTTCTAAAAGACCCAGATTTGATTCCCAGCACCCACAAGGTGTATCACAATAATCTGTAACTCCTGTCTCAGGGGATTAAACATCCTTTGTCCTTTGTTGGGACTAGGTATGCAAGTAGTCCACAGACCTATATGCAAGCAAATCACTCATATGCATATAATGAAAATAAATTTAAAATGCATGCATAGTAAAGTTTGCTATTCAGGATTTTTTTCAATTAAAGATATTGGCAACTGAGCTTCAGTTTGAGGACAGGTACAGCAAATAAATAATAGCGTTCGTGGTGTTGAGGGAAATCAGAACCCCAGCAGTAACCACAGCGGCAGCAATGGTAATAAAGAAAACAATGCTAAGATCTGTTCGCTGGATAGCTGGGACCTTTGCAAGTACTTCCACAAACTTTTCAACATGCTTCTTTTACTATTAAGCGCATTTTAAAAACTAAAAACAAGGAAACCAAAAGATGAAATAACCAGTCTGTGGTATTAACGAGCCAGTTTCCAAGCCTAGGAACTGGTGCTTTCCTTCTGCCCCGTGTGTGTGTGTGTGTGTGTGTGTGTGTGTGTGTGAGTGTGTGTGTGTGTGACTCTATAGCCCAGGTTGACCCACAGTTCACTATGTAGCCCAGGTTAGCCTTGAATTTACAGAATGCTCTTGCCTATTGTGGGATTACAGGTGTGCACCAGCACACCCAGCACAGTAATTGGTTTCTGTGCAAACATTTTAATAAGGAACTGTAAACATGTTCTTCTAAATTGCCAACTTAATTCACAGGATGCATTACTAGATTTCTGCCGAAAATGGAGTAATTGACTCTAAGCCATTAGTTTGGGTCAGGGAGAAGCGGTCAGATTCTTGACCACAAAGTCAAGCAATAAGCGTTGTTATGGGGAAAAGCTACTGAGAGCTTTCATCTCTTGACCAGGTAATTAGACAGATCCTGATGCAGGAGGGAGACAAATAATTTTAAGTACCCTAATATTGTTGGAACTACCTCTGAAGGAAAAATAATTCCATTTTCTAATTATAATAAAATAATGTACAAACTCAGTGCTTAGTGCATGCTAAGCATTAAGCTTTGAATACATTTCACATATTTTATTTAATCTTTATAGCAACCTTGGGAAGTCGGTATATTATTAACTCCTTATTTAAAACTATTCCTCTGTCCTACTCCCAGCCAATCCCCCGAATGTGTGAGTGCACGCATGTGGAGGTCAGAGGGAGTCTGGGGACTTTCTCCACTTACCGTCCACCTCTGTTTTAAGGCAGGGTCACTTGTTTTTCTCATTCTGCTGCAGACTTCAGACTAGCTGGCCCTCAAGCTTCCAGAAAATTCCTGTTTCTATAGCCCGTCTCCTTGTAGGAGTACCGGGACTACAGATGCATACACCGTATCCAGCTTTCAACTTAGGTGCCAGGGAGAAGAGCAAACACTGTGCCCACTGAGCTACCCATCCCCCACCCCAATTGTCTCCATTTTACAGATGCAGAAAGCAAGACTCAAGAAAGTCAAACATTTGACTAAGATGTCCCAGTTGAAGCTCTTAAATTCCACATCAGCTGCTTTCTTAGTGGCTACAATATAAAAGTGAATCCAGCCCTTAAGGGAAGTTACAACTCCTTGTTCACACAGCCCGTAAGTGTTCCAGGACGGTGAGCTCACAGGTATTCAGAGTCCACAGCTGGTCTGCAGAGACCTCTAAACTCCGTAAAACTGAGGGAAAGCAGTATGTAGATTCTCTGTTCCCTTGGAGAAAACTCCATAGACTTCAGCTATGACAGCAATTCCTTCATCTCCCTGCAACCATCTAAAGGGTAAGAAGACAGAGGAGATGGCCCAGCATGTAAAATCATCGCTGTGTAAGCCTGGAACCCCCTGGATAAAGAAGTGCACATCTGTAACCTGGTACGCCTACAGGCAGATGGAAGATGATGACAAGAAAATTGCCAGTGGGCTAGCCTTGGCCATGCAGCACAGTGAGAGAAACAATAAGAGTCCCTGTCTCGAAAACAAGGCAGAAGGTAACTGACTCCAGAAAGTTGCCTGCTGACCTTTACACATCCACTGTGGCTTGCCCCCTGTCTACACACACACACACACACACACACACACACACACACACACACGCACGCACGCACGCACGCACGCACGCACACCAAAAAAAAACCTAATAAATTTTTTAAATGATGAGATGCGTGGGGTTAGTCACAAACAAGACTACACTGACATTATAAAACTGGCAATCCAGAAAGGTCAACATCTGGGATGTTACAAATTTAGAACATCTAGATGATTGGGTTTTTTGCAACTGGAAGCATTAAAAATGTTATTCTACCTGGGACTTAATATAAGGCATAGCATGCCTTCCCTGCCTTGATAAACCATCTGCTTACTCCAGTCTTTCTTAATGACTAGGGATGCTCAAATTCGAATTTCCTTTTCATAAGAAAGCACCAGTCCTTTCTGAATGTGTAGGCTGTTTGTGATGCTCACTGTCTAGGGTTATACCTCAGCCCCTCTTGAGCATCTCTTTCATATGATGACGCCCATCCACATGGATCACAAGGACTACCACTGACCGAATTGCTGTTCTGGTATCGGGGATGGACTCTCAGAATCCAAGTGCACACCTAGTTGAGCTGTGCTTCAATGGCAAGTTGATAAGACTAACAAAGCCCCTTGCAATGACCTTGAACATTGAACGACAGGTAAGACTGATTCCACGCCCAAGAAAATGACTTCGCTGAACAGCAGTTAAGTCTGGGCATCCATTTATTTCCTTAAACTCTTCCTCATTTGGAAATGAGCCCTTTGAGTTCTCTTTCTACTACCAGTGGCCCAGAACCACTGCAGAAAGAATGATAGAGTGGCAGAGGGTAATGTGGCCGTTGACACCCAAGAGCAGAAATGGAAAAATGGCACCATCTGGTGGAAGTATCCGGTGGAGGCATCAGAAGCCTGGGACCCAGGGGTCCTGACACCAGCCTTAGGCGAACACAGAGGGCTGGGACGGAGAGATGATGTGCTGTCTGGTCCCACCTCAGTGCCACCGAAGGTACAAGACTTTGTGCCTACCTGTGAGGAACTTGGAATCTTGTCTAAAAGATAAGATGAAATTACATATGGAGAGGTGACAAATTTAAATAGTAACAAATCTGTGGTAACAAGAGGCAATATATATGCACCTATTTCTAGCAACAGAAGGCCCTGTTGTAAGACGGTCCTGGGTTCTTTGGGGAAGTGTAATATTTCTGTGGTCCTGAATCTATACGTATAAGCTTTAGACATTCACCCCAGACAACAACACAATGTTTCCCAATTCACAGAAGGATCATGGTCACAAGCGACATTATCTGATGCTGACAACATAGCTCACCATGACTCCCAGTTTTTAAGCCCATCCCTAGATAATAAAAAAAGAAACTAAATAACACCCCGTTTCCCGCTGGAGTCATCTGTAAACTTTTGCTACATGCAGTCACCACCATGGTCAATCCAAAGCCTGCCCTGGGGGCTAGCAAGATGGCTCAGTGGGTAAAGGCACTTGGGGGACAAGTTTAATGGCCTGAGTTCTGTTCCTGGGACCCGTGTAACGGTAGAAGGAGAGAACTACTCCTGCAGAGTTGTCCTCTGACCTCCACATGTGTACCATAGCATACATGTCCCCTCACATCACACACGCACACACACACATACACACACACACACACACACACACACACACACACACGCATGCACACAATTCAATAATGGTGATCCAGTCTTGATAGGAGTAGTAAGAAAGCAGGTGCTCTTCTTGATGAGCCAATGACTCTACTCTCTGATATAAAATTGAAAACCCACTTTCTAGTTCTTTCCCTACTTTCTAGCATGGGACTAGTTCCCTCCAAGGAGATCTCACTCGTTTGCCCTCACAGTACCCACCCTCCAGGCATGTAAGAGACAATGGGCTATAACTCACTGAAGTAATCAAAGAAAACTGCTAACTGGATACAATGTGGCAAAATTAAAGTCCACAAAATCAGATCAGGATTCACTTGATTTTCATAGTGAGATTTTGTCCACTGAGGCCAAATCTGGCAGAGACACACAACATGCTTGGGAGGCAGAGGAGCGTAAGACCGTCAAGCTACTTGAGAAGGAGTTGAAAAGGCAGGAGATTGATTAACGAGTGGGAGACAGGCCATGGGCAGATGGCCCAGAAAAATCAGAGACACCTCTGGTTCCACGCCTGGGCGCTGGAGACAACACGGGATGCTCACACGGGTAGCACTCGGGCTGATTATCATATTTTAAACTTTGTCTCTGTGATTTTTGTCATTGTTGATGGTTGGAGACTTGATTTTATTTCTAGCACCAGACAAATTCGCGTCGACCACCAGGACACCTTGCTGCGAACAACTGACACCTGTAGGACCCTGTGACTGGACCCTAACACTCGTGAGGACCTTTCCCACCTTACAGATGGGAAAGTTATCTGACCACACCTCAGGAATTGACTTTTTACCTTCCTGCTTAAGGAGCTTCCCTGCAGGATGGAATGGTTTTTTTTAATCTCATGGAGGTCAGAGGAGGTGGGTCCCCTGGATTTGGAACTAGAGGTGGTTGTGAACCACCTGATGTGGGTGCTGGGAATCGAACTCTGGACCTTTAGAAGAGCAGTGCATGCTCTTAACCACTGAGCCATCTCCAGCCCCCACCACAGGAATTTACAAGTCTACACTGTGTAGCCACCTTAGGTTATCTTGTGCAGAATCAGGCACAGGTTTAAAAATGGGCTGTTTGTTTGAAAATAAAATGGTTGCTATAAAAAAAAATCACTTTGAAATCTTCTTGGTCAAACACTACTTACTAGCATATTTTCGAAATTTTCCTTGTTATGAACACAGCCATATCATTCACTTGGTGGCAACTGTTATGCACATAAAACATTTCAACTTCAACTTTTTGGAACTCATCCAAGCAATCCACGCATGTATCTCACTCCACTCCACTCCACTCTGTCTCAGAAATGAACGCTGAGTTCGTTCTCTCCACAACCATGAGGTTAATAAATGCCTGCTATTTGCCGTGAGGGACTAAGGACACAAAAAATGCAAACCTGGACCAGTTTGTCTAAAACGGTCAAATTGTGTGGAAGTTGTGTGATTGATCCAGAACACCAAAATGATAAAAAAAATTGAAACCCAGAAGTGCCCAGGCCTGGATAAGGCCAGCGCCTACCATCTTGCTGCAGATAAAGAATACTGGGGTCAGACAGAAGCAGTCGCCTAACGGGACGGGGGAAAGGAGGGTCGCAGAGAGGGTGGGCCCAGGCAGGCTGATCAGTAGAGCAGATGGCAAGAGACCCGCTTCACACCCCATAGCGGGTATGTTTCAGGAAGGGGCAGAGCAGGATACTGGATGACCTCCGACCCAGAAGCCTGTTTGCTCTCTAGCGGGAGCTGGCATGATGAGGTGAAGGTGGAAAGGGCTAGAGGTAGGCACTGAGGGAAATGGAGGCAGTTGCTGACCTGGAGCCTGTGAACTAATCACCAAGCATCGCTAAAGTGCTCACCTCCGGTTGGAGACGGTAGGGATTTCACTACATCAGTTTTCTCTGGCCCCCATTAGCTGCCCAAGTACAGAAGCAGACAAGTTGGACAGCTGATCCTATAAAGGTTCAGGCCTTTCTAGGCTCGCGAGGCAGAAGGACAAGAGTGTATGAGAAGACTGGAGAGACAAGCCACGGAGCTTGGGCTTCCCAGGGAAGAAACCAATGGCCTGAGACTTGACAAACACTGTCCTCTCTTGCTGAATGCTTTAATATTAATGAAAATGTTCAGAAGCAAGAGAGACTATCAGTCAACTCTTTTCTGGGCAGAATAATCACCCTTCATTCCAGAAGTCCCCAAATCTCTCCTGCTGCTGTGCCCCTATGCCAACGTTTGGCATCACCATCCACCCAACTAGAACTAAGAATCCTTTTCTACCTCTTTCTCTATTGATTTGCGTATCCATCAGCCACCCAGCCTACTTCCTTGCCATCCTTTTAACCCATCCCTGCAGACACTGAATCCATTCATCTGAGTCCTCAGAATGCACCACCAAGTCCAGTATAGCCAGATATTCTACTGGTCCATCTGCCCTCATCCCTCTGACTCTGTATCTTCAATGCTGATCGAAAGGTTACTGTAGCAGCTGTGAAGAGCCAAGGCTCTCCAGAAGGTCTGGAGGGGAGTCCTGGCTCTATCTTTTAATAGTGAGACCTGAGATACAGACTCAATTTCCTCGTCTTTAAGACAGAAATAAAATAATCATCCTTGTTTCATATACTTCTTGAGAACTAACAGAGGCAGTCCTCATAAAGAACATCACACCTGGCACCTGGCGGGCTTCTAATCAACATCAGCTGTTCTTGTCATTAACACCGGCATTTTTCTAATGACCTCAAAGGCTCTTGCTTCAAATCCTTCAACGCCTCATCCCAGCTCTAGGGGAGCAAAGTCTTCCCACTCCTGTTTGTGCTGGTGCACGTTGCTGCTGCCACGCCTTTTCCCTTTGTGCCTCCTTCTTCTGCAAACACTTGCTGGAGCTCCGAGGCTCAGCCAGTCTCCTGTGTTAGCACACCTGCGCACTCTAGCCCACTACATTATAATCTTACATGTCCTCGAGCTGCAGGAGGAAGTGGCATAGAATGTGTGTTCAACAAATGCTTGCTAAGTCAGAAGCAGTAAGAGCTCTCTGGGCTCCAAGCAGATGTACAGTACATCTCAGGGAGAGAGGACGGCACCAGAGAGACAGTGAATCCCAAGCCACGTATAGCGTTGGCAAGAGCACAGATTTACTCCAAATAAGATAACATTTTTTCCTTAAGCTACTCACACAAAGGCAAGGTGGGGGAAAGAAAAGGGTACAGTAGGAGGAAACTAAAATTAAGACCGCTTTGCCAAATTAAAATCTTCATCCGGTGGCGAGGTATAATGGCACACACTTGCAATCCCAGCACTAAAGTCAGAGGGTTCACAAGTTCAAAACCAGCTTGGGTTCTTTGATTTGAAGACTCTGTCTCATAAATAAGTAAATAAATCCTCAATGCAAACAAAGAGGGTTTTTTGCTTGCTTGTTTGTTTGCTAAAGTTTGTTTTCAAAGACTAAGCACAAGATGACCAGCAAAAGCATGCTTCAAAAGACACGACCAAATACACATCGAAGTGGCAAGTATCCAATATATAAATACTATCAGTTTGGTTCCTCATTAAAAGCCTTCACGAAGAAAATGATTTAATACAAACGCTAAGGCTACTGACACAGATTAATTGGAAAATAACAACAGACTTCTAATTAAAGACATAATATTATTTCCCTCCCTCCCATTTCACGAAAATCTGAATAAGCAAGCAAGAGCAGACCCTGAGAAGCAAGCTTCTGTCAGTCACCAAAGAACTGCTGAGACCCTCATTAAAACTCCTATTCCTCTGAACACACATTTTTTGGTCAAGAAGAGAGATGTCCATACAAAAATTCAGAAATCGTTTTAAAATGATTTCTCACAGTTCACCTCCATTCACCCCAGCCTGCTTCCTGATTTATCTCCAATCTCTTTCTTCCTTACTTACGTGGTTCTGCGCTGCTCATCATTCTTCCCCATTGATTTCTTTGGACAGAGCTATAGTGGTGGGCGCTAGACCCTTGCGTCAAGTCTCAATTCTCTAAATCATAAAGAGTGGGACAGACTTTGATCCAAAGACTAATGCGCACAACTAGGTTTGTGGCTGTATCAATGCAGGCCAGAGGCCCCCGGTGGTTCAACCACAATCAACCAGTCAATCTCTGGCCTTCCAGATCTGCCCTACCTTTGTGGGATTCGCTGCTATCCAGAAATGTCGTGAGACATTGCCAGAACACACTGAACACAAAAGGCAGTGTATAAACATACACTCAACTTCTTACCCCAGAAGGTTGGCATGCTGTCAGTGGTCATCTGGTTAAAACTTCCCCGCAACCATCCCCAGGCACACTGAGAGTTCTCTCTCACCAACAGCCTCTGTTGTGATGGGCCCCTCTCCATTCCTTCCCTTTCATTGCTAAAAGTCAGTTGAGGACTGGGGGATGGTATAGTGAGTAAAATACTTGTTTTGCTGTGCAAACATGAGGATCAGAGTTCGGGCTCTAGAACCCCACATAAAACCAGATGCAGTTTGCACATCTGTAATCCCAGCAAGTCCATGAGGAGACAGAAAGTGGGGACAGGAGGATTCCCAGAAGTTCATGGACCAGCCAGTTTGGTACATACTGTGGCAAGCAAGAGACTGTTTAAAACATGGTAAAAGATGGGGGTCTAGACCCAAGGTAGATTCAACTTAGCCTGTTCTGGTTGCCCTCTGACCTACAAACATATGCTGTGACACATGCGTGTGCACATGTGTACACACACATACACACACATGCGCACACACACATGCGCACACAAATGCTCTGTCAATTACTGCCTACTGAGAAAATTTCATTCATTTATTTTTTTAATCTTTTTTGTGTTTTTGAGACAGAGTCTCACTATGTAGCCCTGGCTGTCCTGGAACTCACTCTGTAGTCCAGGCTGGCCTTGAACTCACAGAGATCCACCTACCTCTGCCTCCTGAGTGCTGGGATTAAAAGCGTGCACCATCAACCGCCTGATTGCTAAGGAAATTTTAAACAGGTCATCCTAGTTCACAAATAAGCTATATTTCAAAAGTTCATTTCCAGGTGTTTGGACTTTGCTTCGTGAAACAAAATAATGGATGGTAGTAAGCTGTCAGGGCTGGATTCAAAGATCTAGTCAATTTTCTTAAGAGATCTGAAGCACAGTAAACAATCTTCAACCTAAAAGTCAATCACATTTCAAAAGCTGAGGTGTATAGTCAGCCGTTTGGAATGTATCTGCCTACAGACACAAAGGTCACCAGATGCTGTCCATTACATACGAAATGCTATATATTAAATATGCTGCATTTTACGTACCCCATTCAAGCCTGAAGGCAACATAAAGGGTAGCAAAGGATATTTTTCTCATTTTTTCTGGACATAGAACTCAGAGAAACCTTCGACATCCTTCTCTTTCCATCTCCTGCCTCTCAGTGGCCTCAACCCTGACACTGAAGACCCAGACACTGTCCAAAGCTCTAATAAGGTGCCCTTCCTTGGCATCCCCTCCTTGCACCCTGCTTTCCCTCTTAAATCCAGCCCAAACTCTCCATAATTGGATTCCACATGTCTTCTTCACCACGTTTCCCATGATGCTTTGATTCCCAGCTATGCCTCATCTCCATCCCCTCATTTAGGACGATGTTATTACTGTGTGCCATGTGTCTCACCAAACCCCCATGCCTTCACCTCGGCCAGCCTGAGATGCCAACTCCCTGCTGACAGCTCTCTCCAGCCCTCGGCCAGAAGCTAGCTCCTACTCTGAGTGTTTCCTGAACTACCTGTCTGTTCCCTTTCTAAAGCCTTCGCCTCAGTGCATCCTGAATTTGAGTTACCCGTGCATGCTTTTGTGTCTTTCCCATCAGACTGTAAGTCTCTTGGAACTGTTGAGTACCTATTACTAACTGGTATCATGTTAGACACGTTCATGCGCGTAACAATGACCCTACAAATGAGAATCTTGTAGACGCATTTGGTTTCTCTTGTCCCAAAAAGGCCTGTGTTGTGTTCGCCACAAAACCACTTTGTATATAGTATATGCTCAGCAAACTTTTGTTGAGCCTACGGATGAATAAACTGGTATTGTTTGTTTTGATGTTGACACTGCAAACAGGGAATATGTGAGCATGAGCAATCTGTACTTTTCAGAAGTGACTGAACAGTGGCAATTCATTGTTCTTGTTATGAAGTAACTGAGTCTCAACAAAGGTGGGACACGACCTGGATGAAAGTCCCAATCCCAGAATCTCGTTCTGTGCAACCCTGAACACACACGAGTTACTTTTCTGAACTTCAGCTCTCTCATCAGCCAGATGGAGATTCTGACAGCGCCCACCTCACACTCCTGTTGCGGAGACTAGATAGTAAGTTAACTGGTGGGAGGTTAGACCCAGGCCTGGTGCCTGATAGCAAGCTGTGGCTATCCCCCTTCTGGGCAGATGGGACAGCCTCTGACTTCTTCACTCTTCCTGAGGTCACAGATCCTTCCTTGTGCTGAGCCTCAGCGTATCTAGCTCACACTGCATACCGCTCATAAGTGTGAGTCGACACACTACAGCCATTGAAGTTTCTCTTTTCTTCATTCTTTTAGAATTTGGGAACATATGTTGTAGCACAATTTAAAGAAAGTACTGGAGAGATGGCTCAGGGATTGAAAGCACAAACTCCTCTTGTACATGACTTGAGCTTGGGTCCCAGTCCCCGTGTTAGGTAGTTCACAACCGCCTGTAACTCCAGATCCAGGACAGCTGACATCTCTGGCCTCTGCAGGCACCTGCATTCATGTGCACACACCCACATAGAAGTACACATAAATACACATAATTATAAGTAAATTTTTAAAAATCGTTTTTTTAAAAAATGAAATGTAAGACAAAATATAGGGAAATTTCACAAATCTTCAAGTGTTTCATTTCCCAGGCTCCAGCCCATATTTCTTCCTGTGCCTCTTTTTAATTAATTTACTTATTCTTTGATAATTACATAATATATACAATACATTCTGGTCATACTCATCCCCTTCTTCCCCTCCAATCCCCACCAATACTTGCTCCCAACAAGTTCCCTTCCCATATTACGTCTCTTTTGGTTTGTGAGCCACAAGGTTTAGCCAGGGCCTCCTGAGAAGAATGAACATGGAAACAACCATCGCAGCATGAAGCGTGAACAACTCACCAGTGGCTATGTCATTGTCAACTGCCGATAGTTCCTTGAGAAGGGACCCGGCCAATAGTGTTCCAGAAGTGTCCCAATAGTGTCTCCATCATCCACAACTAAATGATGATGGGGCCAGTCTCATACAGGACCCATACAGGCAACCACAGCTACTGTGAGCCCATGAATATAATGGCCATGTCATGCCTGTGGTGGTTTGAATAAGAATGACCCCATAGGCTTTTTCATATATTTAAATGGTTGGTCATGGGGGAGCTATACCATTTGAGAGGAATTGTGTGGCCTTGTTGGAGGAGGTGTGGCCTTGTTGGAGGAGGTGTGGCCTTGTTGGAGGAGGTATGTCACTGGGAGTGTGCTTTGGGGTTTCCTAAGCTCAAGCCAGGTCCAGTATCTTTCTCTTCCTGCTGCCTGTGGATCCAGATGTAGAACTCTCAGCTCCTTCTCTAGCACCATGTCTCCCTGATGCTGCCATTCTCACCATGATGATAATGGACTAAACTTCTGAACTGTATGCAGGCCCCGGATAAATGCTTTCCTTTATAAGAGTTGCTGTGGTCATGGTGTCTCTTCACAGCACTAGAACACCGACTAAGGCAACACCCAAAGACAGGATTTCATAGCTTCCTCCCAACCCTCTAGCTCTCACAATCTTCCCACTCCCTCTTCCTCAGTGTCCCCTCATTCTTGGAAGTGATACTATGGGTGCCATTGTGGGGTGGGCATTCAACAATCACTTATTCTCAGTGCCTTGATGGCCACAGGATCTGCTCATTTCAGAAAGAATGAAAAAGTTAGAAGAAAATCATTGGACAGGAATGAAACCTGAACAACAGAATTTCTTAACTGTCTAGGTGAATCTTTATTTTAAAAGCGGATGTTAAACACCAATGATTCTCTAAGTGGCAAAACTCCACACACAAAATAAATTAAAAGCAAACATTTGAGGCCTTCTAGGAGAGACATCTGTGGGCAAGAGTGTCCATGACAAGTCTGGCCACTGACCGGTCCAAGAACTGCTTTGGAAAACAAGGTTGTTTCATGTGACACTGGCTTCATCACCTGGCATCAAGCCCAATATAAACAAATAGCCAATACATATTGTTAAGTAAATTAACCACTTCCACCCTGTAATCCTCACCCTGCTTTTAGCTGATTCCATTTCTCTTTATGACCAACATAAAAATCAATCACAGTGACTGATGTTTTGAGAAGAAGGAAGTGAATGGTTTACTCAAACACCAGGGCTCGGAAAAGTGGTCGGACAAATACAAATGCTTGACTATATAGGCTTAGAGAGTTACTCTAATCCCCTTCTAATGAAGAATCCATCCTGGGTTAGCTCAAAGGGATAACAGCTCAGGAACGGAAGTTGCTCTGTCAGTGACACCTCATTTCATAAGGACCTTGACAGTGAACTTCCTTTACTTAAGAAAGAAAAAAAAAAAGGAAAAGAAAAAGAAAAAAAATTCCCAACTCATCAGGAAGCATTCAAAGGACAGTATTTCAGATGGTCTAGAATTGATTTCACTTTGTGCGTGTGCTCTGAAGCATAGCCTAAAACACCTCCAGATACAGCGGCTTGTTTACAGACAGTGACCCAGGCTGTGCTGCACAGCGAAAGGGCCATTTCCATTCTCTCTGGCTCCTCCTGCCTCAGGACCAGCCCTTCTCCTCTTCTCCCACCTGGGAACCAAATTCCTTCTAGCACTTCCAGCTCTGCCTGCTTTTAAAAACGCAAAGGACTTTAATTTTGGTAACTTGTTATTGAATAAATGTTCACCATAGAGAGTCAAAAAATACAAAGTAAACTAACAAACAAAATGTTAAACTCCACTTGCCAGAAATTACTACCATGGACATTTTGGTCTTTTTTTTAATTGTTGTTGTTTTTAGGGATTTTACACTGTGAGATTTAATATTTTTTCAGCCCACTTTTTCACCCACAGGCTGTCAGTCTGTATCAGTAACTCCTATAGCACAGATGATTAAATTACCGTTTTGTAAAAGTTGACTCTCTTAACAAAATGGAGGAACAAAACCCACGGGAATAAACTGGACTAGCACGGAGCTGGGGCCGAGAACACGAAAGGATCATCTGACGTGATGGTGAGGCAAAGCTGTACTCCCATCATGCGGGAGACAGAGAAGGTGGGTAGCTATGAGTTCGAAACCAGCTGGTCTACATATGAGACCCTGCCTTAAAAAGAAAGAGAGGAAAGAAAGAAGGAGGAAAGGAGGGAGGAAGGGAGAAAGGGATGCCACAATACTTGAGTCATTTTGTGGAGGTTAATGGTTTGTCAGTGGCAGAAGGGATACAAGGAGGAACATGCATTAAGAGTGAAAGTCAGTAGGCCTGTTGATAGACCAACCAGAGAGAAGTTAGGAATGACTCCCGGGACTCTGAGAGTCCATCCCCGCACGGGGGTTGGAGGGGGGTAAGAGAGGAGACTCAGGGCGAGTAGAATACAGACAACAGGCCAATCTTGGACACACACAGCAGTTCGGAGTCTTCTAGCAGCAACAACAGGGAACCTAACCGACAGGCGTTTAGACGTGTAAGTAGGGGTTTACGTTTCCTACAAAACAGAAAGTCTAGAGGCTGATTCCAGAGCTAGTGCCGAACCGGGCTCTTCTTGCCTTTCCAGCGAAACACCAAGAGCAGCGCCTACAGACTGCTGCTGCTTGTCAGCGCTTGCCCTCTCAGGTGCAGGACTTTCCCGAGAGAGACTAGCAGGGGTCTTCGCCTGCGCATCTGTGGCCCAAACTATATTCCACAGTAACCCTAGAACAACCAAAGCAAAATGGCTGACATTGCAACTCATCCCTGGGCTAGAAGATGGAGGTGACTGCTGGGTGGGAACCAGCAGGAGCTCCCACAGCTTTGAGAAGCCTGAGGTTTCACGAAACACCCATTTTGAGCCATGCTGCTGGGTACCTCGGAGACAAAACTGCCGCTGAGCTACAGAGCTGGTGCCCAGGGAAGAAACAAGCAGCTGGGGTGGCAAAGGAAGCTCAAGCAAGAGCCGACAGAAAGCGCACGGACACAATGAAAGTAAGGGAGGCTCAACAGTGGGAACCGGTTTGTGAATTTCTTTTTTTTTCCCTTTTCTTTTTTTTTCATTTCTATATATGAGTGCTCTACTTACTTGTATGTATGCCTGTATTGCCAGAAGAGGGCACTGGGTCCCATGATAGATGGTTTTGAGCCACCATGTGGTTGCTGGGAATTGAACTCAGGTCCTCTGGAAGAGCAGCCAGTGCTCTTAACCACTGAGCCACCTCTCCAGCCTGGTTTTTTGAATTTTTGAGAAGGGGAAAGGAATCCAAGCCATCCAATACTTGGAAGACCAAAGATGAACACCAGAGTATCACCTGGATGTGGCAACCAGAGTCACTGGACCAACAGGAGAGTGGCTTTTTTTCCTGGAGCAGAAGATGCATTAAAAGGTAATAAATAACTCAGGACAGACCAGGAAAGAGGAAAGCAGAAGCGTATGGTCTAGACTTCAAGATGTCTGCCTCTTCAGGACGAGAGATAAGACAGTAGCTAGGGAGGGGACGGCTCTTTAAGACAAAGTGTGTTTTTAACTTTTGGAGAGAGTGGAGCACATTTTCATAATGTTCAGAAGATGTGATGAGGAGGGAACAATCTAACTTTAGGTAAAAGAGGGGGACAGTGTCAGGAACAGAGGAACCATGGCACAGTCTGTCAATACTTCAGTTCTAGGCAGGGTATGGGGCATGGTGGTGTACTTTGATCTCAGCACTTGGGGAGCAGAGGCAGGAGGATCTGTGAGTTTAAGGCCAGCCTGTCTACATAATGAGTTCCAGGTCAGTCAGAGCTATGTGGTAAGACCCTGACTCAAAAACAAACAAACAAACAAAAAGATTTCAGTTTTCAAATAGTATGAAAAAGGATTCTGGATGCAAGAGATAACAGTAGGGCAAAGGATTACAAAGCCACCAGGACAGACCTCAAAGGGAAAGATATTGAACAGCGAGGGGCTGGGAGTGGTAGCCAGGAGCTTGAAGAATGCCAAAAGAGCTTCTGGAAAACAAACTCATTCTTTTTAAGAGGACTGAGAGCCATATGTCACACAGACACAGATGGAGAAAAGAGGTCCGGGGTCCAGTGGGGTCTGGATGCAACAGGACATGGGTTCCAGAGGATGCAGGGGAGAATTCAGAAGATGGCCATTAGGAAATAGCAGAGATAGCAGGGGTAAGGAAGGGAGTGACGCTGTGTATGTTCCCGTGGGACATTCCAAAACATAGATGGGAATCTTGAAGCTTTTCATCATAGATTCACTTAGACTGTTATATAAAAGTCATCAAATGCAGATTCCATCCAGGAACTCTGCTGGCCTGGAGCCTGAGACTCTGCATTGCCAGGTTTTCCGGAGAACCAGCAAGCTAAAGTGAGCAAAGACTGTTCCTTGCTTCATCTTTTCTATTTGCCCCGTTCTGACACTCTCTCATCCCTTTCTTTCTATGCACCTATGCATTTTCTAACTTTAATATATCAGGTATATGAGTGTATGTTAATCGATATGTATAAATATGTGTGTGTGTTTTTGTAAAGAACACAGAGTGAGAGGTGGTGGCACGGAAGGGAAACAAGAATGCATTAGAAGTTTCTTCCAAGCGACTGTTAGCTAGCTGCACACACTTCACCAACTTGTCAGACGGCTATCTCGTGTGATTAAGCGCATCTGTGGAACCTCTAGTGTTTCAAGCAGGGCACCTAAGTATTCAGAAAGAGAATAAGAGGCTGGGAACAGCAATTAATTCTGCTTATACCATATGGCCATACAGAGCACTGGCTGGAACCTGAAAACTTAATTTCACAAGAGTCACACTTATTCTGAATTTTAATCATTTTTTGGATCAGCAAACATATGCCTGCCAACCTGCTTCATTTACACAAAATTCTGAAGCATAATCGCACTGCGCACTCCGAAATGATTGGTTTTTCCCAGATGGACTTGAGAACTCACTCCTACCAGGTTCTTGTAACAAAGCAGAAGTTGGTGGTGCCTGCTTCATCTCCTTGTTAAATAAAACCTTCTGACAACTTTTTTTCAATTTTAAAAATATTTTTTATCTTATTTTATGTGTATGGGTATTTTGCTTACACGTATGTGTGTGCACCATTTGCATGCTTGGTGCCTGCAGAGGCCAGAAGAGGGCATCAGATCTCCTGGAACTGGAGTCTGCGAGCTGCCATGTGGTACTGGGAGCTGAACCCAGGCCCAACAGCAGCCAGTGCTCTTTTTTTTTTTTTCAATTTATTTTTTGATTTTGACACATTCCAACCACAGTTTCCCCTCCCAGCACCCCCTGCCTTTCCTCTCCCCAAGTTCCAGCAGTCAGTACTTTTAACCACTGAGCCATCTCCCCTGTTCCCTCAAAAGTTCTTTTAATGAATAACACCACTCCCATGCCTCCTATTTTCACCGGCATCTCACTGCTCTGTGAGTCCAATATTCTCTGGTCCTGGATCCTTGGGCCCTGGGTCTGGCTCGGGAGCGCTCGTCCCTGTGGCCTTCGTACCGAGGCACAATACCACCATTTGCTGCACTTCGCTTCACCAGAATAAAGACGTTATCGGTTTTCAGAGCAGGCTCCATTTCCTGTCCTCTTAGAACCAGGATACTTTCATCTCCTGTACATCTAATAACTTCAAGATAAGGACAGAAAAAGAATCAGGTTTTGTTTTGTGAACTCTCGTCGCTGGTGCTTGAGAGACTGTCCTAATAGCCCCCGAACATGTTTTAGTGATAACATTTACTGCACTTGGGGCCAAAATGATTTTCTGCCACTTTCAATTCTAGTTCAATAAAAGAATAAGGGCTTTGTTTCTGACCTCTGTCATTTTTAATACCATAAAATGATTTAAAAAATGTAAAATTGACTTCCATTTCCTACTGGACTACCAATCTCATATTAGCTTTCCTCTTATCAAATTTATGAGAAAAGTCAGAAATTGCCTTTCCTTTAAAAAAAAAAATCAAAATTTCAAGATCTCCTGGGCAGAATGTTTGAATTGAATCTCAGCTCCAATAATTGCTGGCCTAGAAGTTTTAAAGAAGCGTGAAAGTTAACCACTTCCTGTTACTCACATCAGTGACAACAAACTAGAGGGTTATCCCTGAGCTCAAGAGCAGCCCAAAATAATTAGGCTACTCCTAGAACGCCATCGCCCTCAAAAACCTCAAATATGTGTTATTACATTTCAAATTAAGGAAGTCTGTGATTGTTCAAGACCACAGTGGATAAAGTCAATGGTTTTTAAATTGCTAAAGTCAAACCAACTGCATATTTTTATAATAGTCTGTTATAAAAACTTTCAAATGTACATAAAAGTTGAAGTAAGCCCCATATCTAGCCACAACCTAGACTCCTGATTCATGGCTTGTTATGTTTGCTCAATTCCGTAGTGTCCATCCATCCGTATTAAACTGGCATAAGCCTGGGTAGTATATTCCATCCACAAACACTCTGTATGATGATAATTAACTAGACTACAGCAATTATCAATAATTCTTTTGAACCAATAATTTTTTGAAGGATGCCATTTCATCTTTAATGATTTAGCTGAATAAATTAACCAATTAGACATCCTGAATTCTACATCTTAATCTTTTATTAATTCCGCTACTTTGAGTAATGTCTTGGGCATCCGTTCTCTCATCAACAAAAACACAAAGCACTTGGTAGATAAGTCCCAATTCACAAAATGTAAAAATGGGCCTTGTGGTTAGGGCAGGATTCACGAATCAGTCACCCGTTAATTAGAGAAATAGCTAATTGGAGGGCATGTAAGCACAAATGGTTTTTTGGGGTAAATTATAGAGAAAACCTTCACAAGGCTCACAAAGTCAAGAGGGAGCTTGAGTTTGAGAGTTTAATTATTAATCTTATGCTGGCCACAGTGTGTTCCCAGCAAAGCTATTGGAAACTGGGCTGACTAGGTCACTCCAAGTGCAGATTCCAGGTCGCATATAGCACAACATCATATTGGAGTTTCCTTGCTTTGCAAGCCCATAGTTCCACTGGCTTGCAAATTCCCTATTAATCACCAGATTGCACCAGTTGCAGACAAGGGTAGCTGTTCCTTCATAGGCTGTTCTCTTAAACTGATTTTTTTACCCCTTCAGAAGTTTGGCCTTGAAAGGGGCACCCTTTGAAGTCCAGAAAATCAAAGCTATTGCAAGACAGTGCTGAGCATTTGAAAGAAATATGAAGACCCAACACCAGCCCTTGGGCGACAGGCCGAGATCTTCCCAAATGGGTCAGCAGTTGGTCTGTAAAACATCCTCATTGCCAAGGAGGTGGTGACATCTTGTGTAAATCAAAAAACTGAATCCCTGAGATAGCTCATTTCCATTTAAATGCACGGGGTTAAATATGGATATGAGCATGCAGAGGTTCCTGTGGGATTGACTTTTCCTGTCTTCTCTGAACCCTTTGCTGAGCGTGATAAGGACCAGGGTTCATTATCAGCCCTGCTAGCGCTGCACTTCAGGAGACAAGATGAGGCTACACAGTGGGGGGACTGATCCACAAGGAAGAAATGATTCGCATAGTGCCATGATAAAACCCCATGTTAAGCTCAACTCATTTTCAACAGACTCTTGAAACCAAATGAAATCCCAAGAAATGACGTTTCCTGAATCATTTTTTTTTCAAACTGAAAACAACAAAAACATAGCGACATCATAAAAGAAATCAAACAGAGACTGCAGGGTTTGGTTAGCAATGCTTGCTTTGTTTTTAAACACACAATCAACAATCATTTTTTCCAACAATCATACTTGCATTTTCATGGCATTTGTTTTCATAAAAAAAAAAAATCCGACAGGCAACCTAGAAAGGAAGCTAAGATCATCACTAGAGCCTTCAAGAGATCCGGTCAAGGTTATAGAAATAACATTAGAACAAAGAGCTCGGCTCCTGTCAGCTGACCCTGAGCTCTCTCTAGCTTCCCTCCCTCTGCTCCAGTTTCACTGCAGCACAGAAAGTGGTTCCAGGGTGGGTCTATACCAGAAATAAGGGAAGCATGCAAATGAGAGAAAACCACAACCAGGAAGGCTCCAACCCACAAGGTTCCTGGAAACCCACGAACAGATGAACAGTAGAGAAGCATTTCCCCCCACTGGCCTTTGATAAGCAGAAAAACACAGCAGAGCTCTGGGACAAAAGACTAGCTGGGGACCTAATGAGACTTAAATCAAGGGCAAAGCAAACGGTCGTGAAATGAAGACAGTTCTTTCATACAAATGATCTTTTCACACAATGTACGGATTAAGCATCTCCACTTACAGACAATAGGAAAGCTCCATGCATTAAGAATTTGACACTGAGGATTTTCCGAGACAAAGACAAATCCACACGGAGCAGATAATAGGAATGTGCCTGAGTGATAATGAAGACTCCGATTCTAAGAGGAGGAAAGCAAATCTTGGGGACCTAACTCATTAGCTAAAAGACAGTGTTCAGCTTATTGAAGATATTCTAATGGCTTAGCCTACCTGACGGGAACAAGTATCGCCTGCCTGCTGCCTGTGGCACACTGCAAAATCCTTCCCCCTCTACCCACTTTTCCTCCCATCCTCTCCCACTCCCTCTCCTCCACCTTTCTCTTTTTGAGATGGGGTTTCATGATGTCGACCAGGTAAGCCTCAAACACCTGGGCTCAAGCTACCTTCCTGCTTCAGCTTCCTGCGAGAAGCTGAGACTCCAAGGCACATAGGGCTGTCTCCTAGCCCTCAATGGCCTGGGAATCACTATGTAGCCCAGGCTGGCCTTGAGCTGTGGCTATCTTCCTGCCTCTGCCTCCCCAGGACTGAGGGTATAGGCATGCTCCCACCCAGCCAGCACCTTATTATTCTTTTCTTTTTTATTTCATAAATTTACACATGTATTTACTTTGATCGTGTTCCCCCAACACTACCACCATAATTCTTTAATGTACTCTCAACGAACCCGTTTCTTCTTCTCCCCTTCTCACTCTCACATCCGTCCCCCCCCCTTATTCTCTTGTTTGATTTGGTTTGGTTAGGCTTGGTTTTTCAAGACAGGGTTTCTCTGTAACTGCCCTGGCTGTTCTGGAACTCACTCTGTAGACCAGGTTGGCCTCAAACTCACAGAGATTTGCCTGCCTCTTCCTCCCATGAACTGTGCTGGGATTAAAGCGTGCACCACCTCACCCAGTCCCATTTTATTCTTGACAGAACACATTTTTCAGTCTAAGGAGCTCAGCTGAGGAAAACTAGAAGTGCATTTTCTTGAACTTCAACCTAAAATCTTAAAGATACAAAATTCAAAACTTGTAAGTAAAATTTTATTACTAGGTATTTATTCAGAGATACTAAGGACTCTGTTCATTATTACCTCTAAAAGTATTGTCTAGGAAAACATTTCTGTCTTTCCAGTTGAAAGTTTAAAAAGAAAGCCTTGGATCTGGGGATGTGATAGCTCAGTTTGTAAGAGTGCTGACCTAACATGCAGGAAATGGGTTCAAGTCCCAGAACCAAATCAAACCAGGTATTGTGGCCTATGCCTGTAATTCTAGCACATGGGAGGTAGATGCCGAAGGATCAGATGTTCAAGGTCATCCTCAAATACATAGCAACTTTAAGGTCAGTCTAGGCTACGTGTGACCCTGTCTCAAAATCATTTTCATCATCATATGGGCCTGCCCAAAAGCACATATACTAAAATTAGAATAAGATTCATGAAAGGTGCCAACCTTAGAGGGAAGGAAGAAAGAAGGAAGGAAGGAGGGAAGGAAAGAAAGGAGGGAGGGAGGAAGGATGGAGGGAGGGAGGGAAAGAGGGAGAGAGGAAGAAGGGAAGGAGGAAGGAAGACATTTTCTTTAAAAAGCAAGTCTGGTTATTTGAGATTGATTGCTGGAAGCCACATGGTAGAAGGAGAGAATCTACTCCACAAAGTGTCCTCTGACCTCCACATTCACACCATGGCACAACAGGACACTTCCAGGAACACATGCACACATACATACGCACACGCGCACACACACATGCACGCACACACATACATAAATAATGTAATAAAAATAAATAGATTTCTTCATCTAAACTGTTATACTCTTGTTACTTAGCGGGAAAATATGAAGATATTATTATATCTCTGAATCGCTCATATAAAATATTTATTTCATGAGATGCCCAAAGGAGACAGCTTCTACTTGCGAATACCATCGCAGTAGCCCCATGGAAAAAGAAGAAACGGGGCGATTTAGTCTTGGAGCTGGTCCCAAATACCTCCCACAAATGAAGGAATAAATAAAATAAACATTATTATAAAGTTCAAGGGAGGTTTATACTCATCGAGGTTTCTCTGAAAGGACAGAACTTTCCATACAGGAACACGGGCCCTCAGGTCATCCTCCTTAGAGTTAAACCAAGAAACCAATGGGAAGCATCAGCCTCACCTGTGGGGCATTTCAGACTTGGGGAGCAATAACCCCTCAGTACCCCAGAAGGAGAGTCCCCCAAAATATCAGCACCACTGTGCCGTCTCCATACGCATTCACTCAGTGACAAACGCTAATACAGACACTTGACACATAACTAACCTGAAGTTGCTGTAGGTTTTTCCTTTTGTGTGTTTATCTGTGGTGTCAGTGACAAAACCCAGAGCCTCATGAGAGCCAGGCCAGGATCCATCACTAGGCTGCATTCCCAGCCCCCTTCCACCTTCCTTCCTTTCTTACAACTTTTCATAGAACTACAGTTATTTATTTATATGTTTACTTTGTGCAAGCGTTTGTCATGTGCCACGTAGAGGCCACAGGACAGCATTTGAGTCCCTACTTTTCCTCCCACTATATAGGTTCCCAGGGATTGAACTCAGGTTGTCGGGCTTGGGGACAAAGCACCTTCACCCACGAAGCCGTCCCAGCCGGTCATTGCTTCTTCCCTCCTAAGGAGAAGGGAAGAAGAGGAATGAAAAATGAAGACATTCTTTTTTATTTCTAGCGGTGGGTGTGTTTGTTTTGGGTTTTATTTGTCTATGTATTATTTTTTTATGTAGAGAGTAGCCCCAGATGGCCTCGCTCATGGCGATCCTGTGCTTGGCCCCAGAGTGCTGGAATTACAGGAGCAGGCCACCACATCCAGCTAACCAACAGAGGCACTGGTCCAGTGGATGCTGCGGCTCCTGCGCCTTTCAGAGCCGTTTACACTTGCGCAGATCATTCAAGTGTCTTGCACCTGTGTTTTTCTGTACTCGCACTCAAACTCCAGGATGAATAGCAGAATTAGAGACTGCAAGAGATGGCTCAGTGGTTAAGAGCACTGGCTGCTCTTCCAGAGGACCCAGGTTCAATTCCCAGCAACCACATGATAGCTCACAACTGTCTGTAATTCCAGTTCCAGGGGATCTGATGCCATCTTCTGGTCTACAGATATACATGCAGGCAACACACACACACACACACACACACACACACACACACGAAAGACAGAGACAGAGACAGGGAGAGATTAAGAGTAGAGAAATACAAGCAAATCTTTAAACTCTTGAATACACAAATGTCCAAATAGCACCTTAGATATTAGTTTTCTTGATTAAAACAAGACAAAAGAAAAAAAAACCCTTCATTTGAATGTGTTTTGCTTGGGGAATTTGTAAGCTCAACAACCAACGTAAGTAAATTAAATCTATGCCCTTAATGATAATGATATTTATAGTGTGCTACTTTAAAACCTGCTGGTTCTCAAGAGTTTTACCAGACTAACTTGTGTTTCTTTTTAAGATAACAAAGATATCAGAGTCATAGATATTGTCAGATTTAATCTGATTTTCAAACTAAACTCATGTTAAGCAAAAAACAAAACCTAAGATTCTCAAAGAAAATCAGAATTCTTTTTATGAGATTTTCTTGAGAATAGTGTATCCTGTTTCATGCAGAGCAAATGGCTAGCCACCCACAAGGAAACCTGTTACAGATAGGTTTTCTGTCTATATTCTAAATGTCCTGGGGTTTGTGGAGTTCGGGCCATAAACCTGTTACACAAAGTTATTTCTTTATTTTTTTTTCCATTTAAACATCTTATAAATCCACTTGTCTCCTGTTGGAACTCCTCTGGTATTATTAAGTTTCACAAAAGGAAATAATACACCGTGTTTGTTTCCATTGGCTCTGGCCTTGACTTCCAACAGTGAGCATGTGGGTTAGGAGTCCCCAAAAGGGCCCTCGAGAGAGGATTAATATGTATCTCAGTGATAAAAATCTTCTGCTTCTTCATCCCTACCCTCACTCAGTGTGTTAGTGCTGGCAGATGGCCTCCGCGGGATCAAACACAGAAGAAAAGCCCTACTGTTTCTCCAAATGCGTAGGTACGTCATCGTGTTTCTGAGCGTAGAGCATGCCTGTTTCATCCCAGGTGTCTCACATCTGGAGCTAATCCAGGGGTGACCACAACTATAAAGAGGGGAGGAGCCTTTGCCGACTTTCCTCCCAGTCTTGATGCAAAAAACTCAATAAGAGCCTGGACTTGGAATGTGGAAGCTGTTAGTCTTTCAGAGGTGAGGAGGCAGCCTGAGGAGCGGCAATGAAAGGCATAGCTCAGGACATCAATGCCATGACCAGGCTTCGTTTCCCTGGAATTGTAGAAATGGCCGTCCATATTTGCTTTGTCATACGTGAAGAATGCTAGAATGCTATCCTTCCTTGGGCACTTTCAGGCACAATAATCGTAGCTGTAGATACAGAAATCTTATCCCATTGTTGGTTGTGAGAGCTATGATACCGAGACTGACGTACCGATGAGCGCGCCGAGGACGCCGCCGATTCAACACAATTATCATTTTCTGTGGCCAGTCATCCTGAACCACACAAAGGTGGAAAATGGCCCATCCCACAGGTAGCCATAGAGTTCGGCACTCCAATTCAAGCAACTCCACCACCATGGCAAATGCCACTGATTTCTGAGTCAGAAATTAAAAACCAGAGCCAAGACCCCAGAGTTGACCAAGTCTCACCCGAAGGAACAGTTTTTGCTTCCCTTCACCAGTTTTGCTCCCCTGCAGTGCAATACTGAAGAGTTAAAAGAACCTAAGCTACAAAACAATAGAGCAGGAATACATGTGAATACACACACACACACACACACACGCACACACACACACACACCAATTTACCGAACTCCTAAAGCATTGCTGCTTTACTGCGGCTAAAGATGACACATTTGAAAATGGCCTCCAGGAATTCTTCTGTTGCTCCAGGGTTTCTCGTGTAGAAGTTAACTCTCAGATTTGATGATTTTTTAATTTTTTTTTTTTACATTTCACTTTTGGGGGTGGGGAGGGGGTAGATGCAACTGCCATGCCTCATAAGTAAATGTGGTTGGCATTTTTGCAGATTTTCAGTGTTTTGAAAGCAATTGGTATCAACACATATAAATGACTAACGTTGGCCAGCCACAAGTGGGACAGTCGAAGTGACATGGCTGAAGAAGATTCCGGAAAGCAAGGATTCCATTAGCGACACTGTGATTGAAGAGGTGGGTAGAAGGCGGTCTCCAACAGCGGGTTAGAGAACTTCCTTTCTCCATTTTCTTGTGTGGTATCTAATCTCCGGGTTCTCGTTTCCTCAGTCATCTGATAATTATGAAATTCTAAATAAAGTGTCATCTTTCCAGCAACAAATCAACGAACAGAAAAGCCCTCATCAACTTACAGATGTTTCCTAAAGCGCCTGCTGATCATTTTCAAGTGTATAACCCACAAACCATATGGACTGCTCTTCAGAAGCCTTTATTCCACGAGGGCTGAGGCTGTGTGTGTGTGTGTGTGTGCGCGCGCGCGCGTGTGTGTGTGGTGTGTTTCAAAAGAAGATTAAAGAGTAATATGAGAGGGGCTGGAGGGGTGGCTCATAGATCGAGAGCACCGGCCGCCCTTCCAGGAGACCCAGGTTTGGTTCCCAGCATCCACATAACAGCTCATGACTGTCTGTAACTCCGGTTTCAGGGAACCCTGTGCCTTCTTCTGACTGCTGTGAGCACCAGGCAAGCATGTGGTCCACAGACACACAAGCAAGCAAAATCCGCACACACAGAAAATACTTTCTTTTAAAAGGAAGCAATATGAAATTGACAGTAGGATGACCACAAACTGCCTTCTCACTGCCCATTTAATGTTGAAGCCTAGATCTGTCCTAATGTTGTGATATAAATATGAAAATATATGTATATTTGTCTATACAAATCAACAACATTATATTTGCATTCATATCACATATTTTACATCAACAGAACAGCTATATTCCCTACTATATTCAGGGTTTCCCTCTCTCTGTAATAGAATTTAAAATTCCACTTTTATTCTTTATACAATCCTTATGATAATACAAAGGTGAACTCATGAAAATAAAGAAAATCTATGGACCATTAACTAAGCCTCCATGTGTATAACTAAGCCTAAACTTATCTACTAATGAAGTAATGCTATGGAGGAGTTTAATTTCAACACTTCACAGCCTACCAAAAATTAGATAGCCCCACTTCAAAAAAAAAAAAAAAGCACCCATCTTCAGCATTCTGCTTGTTTCAATTATTCAGGGCAACCCAGCCTGATAATTACACAGTCCCCAGTTGCTGAGTAAAAGTGATGCTTAATTAGCCAGCAGGAAAGGTCGATTAAGATCCAGCAGGGCACCTCGTGAGGGTCTCTCATACTCCTGCAGGGAATAGATTCTGGCTGTGCCCTTCCAAAGGATGAAGTTTCCACGGTGTTGAAAGTCGAAGCTATGCAAATTAGATCCCAACCCTAACCCTGTGCTCTCAGAGTGCTCAGCTCCAAGGTTCGGAATCCCAGCCTTGCCCAGGTAGCAGAGGACAGGGGAGTAACCATCCTGCCGCCTTCAGTTGCTGCCTTCCAAGAAAAGTCAGCCAGGAAATGGACTGTAAAGGAAATTTTGATTTCTTCTTCCCCTAAGGAAGTCTATGTTTCCAGCATCTATTAGCTGCCCACACTCTAAGATGAGCAACTGGGATCAGAGCTTCTTATTTTAAAAACTTAATGAGCACCATTAATGAGCACCATGTTCCTACCCAGTCTGGAACTAACACACATCAGGACGATCAAAAAATTGACTAACCAGGCCCGACTTGAACTTTACTATTGCAGAGGGGATGTGAAAGTAAAGTCAGCTCCAGAACCATGAGAATTCTGTTCCCTGCCACTCTCTTTAGAGGTCTGAACAAGCAGAAATGTCCCGATTTCACCACTAGGCTTCTGCCGCTGTTGGACACAAAGGTGTTCCATAAATGCTATCATAAAATACAAAGCCCAAATCAGCCTGATTATTTTACAACAATCACCAAAACATGCTTGTGCTGGGAAACTTCAATACGCTCGCCTACCTCCAAATCGATTCGTAAATCTCTGCCACTTATGAAAATCTGTGGCAGGTGCACGTTACTGTTAACTTTTCCTGTGGCGAAGGAGATTTTTCCTGAAAAAGGTTACCGAGGTGGGCTGATACAAACCTGGATTTGATTTGCTGGAAGCCCCGGAGGATGTGGTCTCTCTGGTCCTGCACACCAGCACTGAGGTTCTCGTTCCGCAAGCCCTCTGCCAGGAAGTCTTCAGCATCTAAAGGAAAAGAACAGGTGATCAATGGAAGAGGAGCGAGGGAGGTGGAAAGAGAAGCTGAAAGACTAGGAAATGAACGCTGCTTCCTGTGTAAGCCGTGATGGCTGAACAGTGTGAGCACTAACAGACCAAAAGCGTCATCTACTTAATAGCAGCTAAGACGCTAAATTCCTATTAGGTGTAGTTCGCCATAATAAAGAATAACCAAGATTCCATGCATCTCTGTAAGTGACAAGTGCTAACAATCCAAGACCTTGCTGTGGATTTCAAAAGCTGCTGCATACATTAACCACAAGAGATAACTGGTTTTTGAAACCATTTTTTAAAGCGATGCTTACATACTTGATGGCCACTGATGGCAGAGGATGGATTGTCAATTTCACAAACATGTAAATATTATAAATAAGTCACAGAAGGTCACAGACCAATAAGAGTAGAAGAGAAGTCCCAGTAATTGCAGCTGAAATAAAAAATAGAGCTGAACTGCGAAATCAAGAACAAAAAAAGGGCAAGCATTCAGAGGAGAAACATTAATTAGCAGATACATCATCAATGAAAATGACAGTGCGGCCAAGTGAAGGAGCCCACACGGAAAAGAAAAATGCCTCCAAGAGAGGGAAATTGCAATTAATGTGAATGCACATTATAAAATAAGAACATGATGGAAATGCACACTACAAAACAAATCTTGTTATGGTGAAGGAGGAAATCTGAAGGTACACAAATTTTCAGAGACAAAATACATCGATAGCAATTACAATTGCCAGAAATATGAGCTACATACTTTACTCTCCATCACATGTTTATCATCCCTAAAAAGCATATAAATAATATAGTTAAAACCCACTGCCTCCAAAAAATAATTGTAGCCACAATATGAAACTGTATCACATACACCACTAGAATAATTCGATGTACTTATGCAGTTGGATTATGTAAGTACATCTCTGCATTTGTTTTACACTCAGCTACTCAATAATAGCAAACAGAAAAGTCCTATAACCATCACCAGGACTTCTGATGAGATACAAAGCCTCAGAGATTGAAATCCTCATAAAGAATCACCATGAGCGTCTAAGCCCTGGATCGCATCGACTGTAGATGTCATTTAATGGGTTCCTCCAGGGGGCTTTGAATACCAAAGAACAAGAAAATGAGAAGTCGAATTAACAGACAAACAAAACAAAAACAAAATACCAAAACCAAGTGGCATCTGAGACTCCATTAATGCAATATGTCATATTAATAGAGGGACAAAAACACACAATCATCTCAAGAGCAACAGAAAAATCATTTGACAAAATCCAGTGGTGCCTCATGATAAACACACTCAACTATGCAAAGGCAAAAACTTCCTCAGGCCAAGAAACAGCTTCCTCATAATCCCAGCTACTAGGGGCTGGAGGTATAATTCCCCAGCCTGGCCTGCTAAGCATGCATGAGACCCAACACAACAAACAAAATAGTTTTTAGAAGTCCCACAGCTAACCTTGTACTTCACTGTGAGAGACTGGATGCTTCCCTCCCAGTTCTAAAGATCACAAACAACAATGGGGGCTGTTACCACTTATATTCAGCATTGTCTTAGCGATACTAGCCAGGGCAATTCGACAAGAAAATCAAGTTTAAACATCCAGATTGGGAAGAAATAAAGAAAAACCATCTCTATTTGCCTCTGGTGTGATCTTCTATGCCAAAAACCCTGAGGTTGGCTGAAAATCCATTAGCGTCAACACATTTATAAGGCATAAAGCCAGTGTACAAGAATTAGCTGTGTTTTGACATTGACTTTTGGAATGTTCATTTCTCTGTGTTTGGAATCAAATCCAGGGGCTTGCCTGTGCTGGACAAGTATTCTATTCTTGAGCCCCAGCACTGGCTTCAATTGTATCAGCCATGAACGATCCAAAAATAAAGTTAGGAAAACTCTGAAGACATACTTTTAAATAATTTCTTAAGAATAAGCGTGCCAAAAGAAGAGAATAAGTTTGCCAGGTTTGCCAGGACTAGAGAGATAGTTCAGTAGGTAAAATGCTTGTCATACAAACAGGAAGACCTGAGTTTGATCCCCAGAGCCAATATATAAAAGCTGAGTGTGATGTCCTGGACTTGTATGTGCAGTGCTGGGGAGGTGAAAACAAGAGGCTCCCTGGGACTTGCTGACCAGCCAGGCTATCCAAATCGGTGAGCTCCAGAACACTGAGACCTTTGGGGGGGGTGGCACAATTTTAAGAGACAAAGAAATATTTTTAAACCTTTTTACTCTTTTTAATCATGTGCTATGTATGTACACATGCGTACACGTGCCCAGAGTGTCAGATCTCCCTGGACCTAGAGGCACGGGTGGTTATGAGCCACCCACTGCAGTTGTAGGAACTTAATTCAGTCTTTTGAAAGAGCAGTATGTGTTCTTAAACACTGAGCAATATCTCCAATTCTGTAATGAGATACTTTATAAAGTTGGTTTCAAGTACTTCTAATTTTTTTTATTTGTATTTACCCCTTTGAAATGCTATTTTCAAAAATGGGTACTGTGTAAGTAAAACAAAATGCCATGCAAATAAATTTGAAAATCTCAATGAGACAGTTGCTGACAAAAAAAAGTAAATAAATTCCCAGGCCAGCATATGGCTCAACGGAAGAATGTGTGCTCAGCATACATAACACCCTGAGTTCAATCCTCGGAACAGGATAGTACAAAGAAAAGTAAATCTAGGAACATTACAGTCACAGTGCTGAAAAGCAACGATAAAGAGAAAATTTTCAAAGCAGTCAGAGAAAATGACCCATCACATACAGTAGAGCAATGATAAGAATGAGACTTGAATTTTCATCAAAAATAACAGAGGTAAGAAGACACCGGAATGACACCTAAGAGAGCTGAAAGGGAGAAATAAAAAACTAAAAGGCCTGGTCAACTCCAAATTCTATGCCCAGTGACAGCGGCCATCAAAAGATGAAGGCAGAATAAAGGCAATTTTGAGATCAATGAAAACTGGAAAATGTTTTGCTAAGAAAGCTGCATGAAAGGAAACCTAACGGGAGTTCACCTTGCTGAAGACAAGAGACCCCGCAGAGAAACAGGCCTGCAGGAGTGCCAAAGGGCTAAAAATGCTAAAAGTACGGGTCCATTTGAAACACCCCATGCTTAATTTTCTTGAAAGACTATAGGCGGTTTCAAGCACAGGCTGCAACAATGCAGTTTATTACATACATACAAGCAAAAATGTGTCTCAGAAACATAGCGTCACAACAGCACAGAGGGCTGGGAAAACAGTAAACAAAACCCTATCAGCAGATCGCCATGAGTTAATCCACAAAATGGAGTCGCTGCAGCTGCCCTACCAAGCCAAATTGGGGATCTCAGGTTTTTCTTTTTAAAACAACAGAGATGTAAGAGAATGCTCAAAAGCATTTGATTAAGATTGTACAGGCAAGTGTGACCAAACCATGGCAACTAGAAAACGAGTAATAAAATAAGGGTAACTCTACCTGTGATAATAGTTAGAGGAAAACGACTAACAAATCCAACTTAAAAGCGGAGAGCAGGTGCACGCCATCACCACCCTAAAAGCAGAGGGAGACAGCTAACAATCAGGATGTTCAGGAAAGCCTAGGAAACCTACTATTTTGCAAGCTTCCTTTAAAAGAGACGCACAAAGGTGGGGACAGAATATGGAGTTAGCCTACATGGGAGGATGATGTTCCTCCCAGAAGCCACAGGTTACCAAATAAAAACCGTGTGCCAGGTGTGGATTACTTCCCATCCAGCTACTGGTGGTGGTGGGGTCCCCGGAGACCCTCAAAACTGTGCAGCCGGCTACCACTGCTCTAAGCTGCTTATCAGAACTTGGCAGTAAGGCCCTACGGCCGAATGTATCACATGGTCTGGAGAAATTCAGCTGGCACTGTCCTGGAAGCAGCCTATTTGCTGGCCAGTTTTCACAGTACCAGAAGCTTTATGAGCTGTGAAGGCTGAGAGCTAATGATGATCAGCCTGGCAAGATAGGTCTGTGGTGTAATAGTGGCATGGATGTTATAGGAGAATCAATCACTTTTTAATTGGGTTTAGGGCCTGCTCCACAGGAGAAAACTCATGCCTGATACAAAAATCTAGCCAAAACCTATGACGAGGGAGCTTCCTAGGCCCTAGGGATGAATCTACTACAATTTTACTAAACGGACATACGCCTTCTAAATATACCTTTATATCCATAGATGAGTGCAGCTCTCAGACCTCATCAGGGAAGAGACTCACACTGGTCAAGATTCAGAGAACAGCTGTCTGTGGAGTGCTCAAGTAAAAACTAAAAAAATAAAAAATAAAAAATAAAAAAAAATTGTATCACACTGCCCTCCCCTCAGTGCTGAGGAAACATTGTGGGACAGAGGACAAAAGACTGCATGAGTCACAGCGAGAAACAATGTCTTCTGAACATGACAAGACCCTTGCCCCAGGAACTCACAACACCTGCACGAGATCAAGACAGTCAACATTCCAGCATGGATGGAGAGGGCAGACCAGCACCCACCCATAGCTGATGGCTTCTGGGGGAGGAAGGGTCAGTTAGGGGTATGGTGCCCCTGGTAGATTAAGCAGGATCCAGGGTATGGTCCCACACCATGAGTGAATGGGCAACACAAATTGGACTTGGTTAAGAGGACAGGACGTTGAACAGGGTGTAGCAGGGGATCTGAGAGAGGCTGGAGGGGGAAGAAGGCAGTGAATACGATGAAAACACATTGCATGGATGTATGAGAGTCTCAAGGAATGAATAAAGACATTCTGCTAAAACCTGCAGACTCGATTATACATTGTCTACATGAAACACACTTTAATATAAAAACACAGAAAGACCGGAAGGGAAAGAAGGGAAAGTTATAGTAGAGACAAACAGAAAGAATAAAGAAGACAGAATTGCTGCACATGCAACAAACACACAAACTGAAATGTCTATAGAAACTTTCTTCATAATTGCTGAAGGCTGCAAGCAACCAAGATGTCCCTAAATTTGTATACACACATTGTGTCACAGCCATACAAGGGCATCTTTTTTTGGTGTTAAAAAGAAATGAATGGAATCCAGAAAGATGGCTGAGTGGGTAAAGGCATCTGCCACTGAGCTTGACAATCTATGTTCAATCCCCAGGACTCTGTGTGTGTGTGTGTGTGTGAGAAAGAGAGAGAGAGAGAGACAGACAGACAGACAGATAGATAAATTTTAGGTTCACAAGAATGGGTGGGGAGGACAAGGTGAAGCACAGGGCTTTTCAGAGCACTGAAGTTATAGTGCCTGACCCTATAGGAGGATACATGACATACATAACTGTTAAAACCAACAGACTCTACGGTACAGAGACTGAGTCCTTAACATCTGTATCTTAGTCAGAGTCACTATTGCTGGGAGAAACGCCATGACCAAAAGCAACTCAGGAAGGAAAGGGTTTATTTGGTTTACATATTCACATTACTGTTCATCATTGAAGGAAGTCAGGACAGGAACTCAAGCAGGGCAGGAGCCTGGAGGCAGGAGCTGAAGCAGAGGCCATGGAGAGGTGCTGCCTCTTCCTTTCCTTTTCTTTTTTTTTTTTTTTCAGACATGTTTCTCTGTCGCTTTGGAGCCTGACCTGGAACTAGCTCTTGTAGACCAGGTTAGCCTCAAACTCACAGAGATCCGCCTGCCTCTGCCTCCCAAGTGCTAGGATTAAAGGCGTGCGCCACCACTGCCCAGCTCAGTCTGCTTTCTTACAGAATCCAGGCTCACCAGATAGGGTGGCCCCACCCACAATGGGTTAGACCCTCCCTACATTAATCACTAAGTAAGAAAATGACCCACAGCTGGATTTTACAGAGGCATTTTCTCAATTGAGATTCCCTCCTATCAGATGGCCCTAGCCAGCACAGTCTACAAACATCAAATATCAATTAAGTTGAGAGATCTCAAATGTAGTCTGTCATGACATAACCCCGTTATCCTACAGATGGATGGAATAAGCTCACTGGAAGGAAGGGAAGAAAGGTGTTGACATAAGTAGATTCGGAAATGAGGAGTCAGTAAAATGACCATCCGCAGCTGACAACCAACATCTTGGTTTCATTGTTGCTCTCTCTCTCTCTCTCTCTCTCTCTCTCTCTCTCTCTCTCTCTCTCTCTCTCTCTCTGTGTGTGTGTGTGTGTGTGTGTGTGTGTGTGTGTGTAGTGTATGTTCACATGTATGCCAGAGACAGAAGTCAAGCCAGTCAGGGATACAAGGTAAGACTTTGTCTCAAAAATATAAAAAAAGATCTGAACACAACAAAACAGTCTTGAATCATAACCCAAATTATTTTAAAAAATCCTTAAATTCATAAATAATATAAATAAATTAATTAACAAATGGGAGGTAAGAGCTGTATCTCTAGTGTAGAATTCAAAGTCATTTACACAGCTATTCTACCCCAAAATAAAGGAAACAGGCTCCCAATCATTATGCGTGCTCTACACAGCCACTTTCTTTCCAAAAGCTGCAGAATGGAAAGGGGAAACAGAAGGACTCCACAGCGGAGAAACTTGACACCAGCCAGGTGTTCCTGGTTCAACATCAGCCACCATAAATCACGCCCACAGTGTGGACCCTTGGTGCAGCGGGATGGAAATGCTACTTTGTGATCCTTCCTCCCTCCCCAGTCTAAACATGAGAAGAACTCTAGACACATTCTAACAGAGGGTCATTCTGTCATATACCAGACCAGCACTCTTCCAAAGGGTTACATCATCAGAAACAAGGGCGTGTGGGAGGCAGTCACAGCTGAGAGGCACCTGAGGCACCGGAGAAGACTTGATGGCATCCTGGATAGGCTCTTGAGATGGAAAAGGGGCATTAGGTAAAACTAGGAAACCTGAATGAACTGTGGGTTTTATGTGGCGTGTGATGATGCTGGCTCGTGCCTGCCATGGCTAATCTTAGTTGTCAGCTTGACTACATCTGGAAGCAACTAAAACTGTGAGGGACTGTCTTGATCTCATCATTTAGGGTGGGAAGACCCACTCTAAATCTGGGCCACATCTGCTGGTAGCAGCCCACACAAGAGAAAGGAAGAAGGAAGAAGGAAGCTTTTGGGTTTTGCCTGCTTGTCCTTGCTCTCACTGGCAAGTTCATCTATCCAACAGCTGGGGGATTCCTTCACTGGTATTAGAACCTACTTCTTCAGCATTTCATTCAACACAGAGCAGAGATGGGCTGAAATATCTAGTCTGAACAACTACTGGATTCTTCGCCCTTCTGTTGGCAAAGTCCACTGTTGGACTAGCCAGACCAGAGCATGTAAACCATCCTAATAAATTCCCTTTTCATATAAATACATCCATTCTATCAGTTCTGTTCTTCCAGAGAACCCTAACTAATACAAAACACTGATGTAAAATATTCTAATTAAGGGTAACTGGAGGAAAGAGAAGGGTTAAGCGAACTCTGGCATCATCTGCTCAATAACTGTGTGAACCGAAACTTTCTACAAAAATTCAATTAATAAAAGCAATAAGCCATATAATCTGAATGTTTTCAAATCTGATGGATTTTTAAAACCAAAATAGGGCTAGCAAGACCGGTAAAAACCCTAGCTTCCAAGCCTGAAGACCGGAGTTCAGTTCCTAGGTCCCTCATGGTGGAAGGAGAGAATCAACTCCTGCAAGTTTTCTACACATGCACAGTAACTAGAAAGTTAAATTGAAATTCTGGGTTAAATGCACTCCTTTTAGAGTCACTGCCACATGCTGGGTAGCCCTGGGATAAGGGTTAGCACATCGGCGGAGGTCGCCACCGGGTAGTGGAATGGTAGCTCGTCTTACCACCTTCCTATTATTTATATTTTTCATTATGTGTTTCCGAATTAGAAGAAATAAGTAAAATAAAAATCAGTGTGAACCCTGAGGTGCTCACCATTTGGAGACACTTTACTTTCCATCCCCCACCCTCGATTCATTCAGTAGGAGAGGGCCTTGCCGGCTTTCCCACAGTCCTTAACAGGGACAGATTCCAATGGGTAGGTAGGTACAGGAAGTGGGCAGCAAAGACGATCCTATGATTGAGATCTGGTAGCACAGGCCTGTGATTCCAGCGACTCCAGGAAACGGGAGCAGGAGGATGGAAAGTGGAGAGCCAGCTGTTGCAATTCAGTGATGCCCTGTCTCAAAAAATACAAAAGGCACTGGGATATTACTCAATGGTCGGGCACTGACCTTCCATGCCTAGGCCTGGGTTTAATCCCCAGTAGTGCAACGATGATGATGGAGATGAAGAAGAAGAAGATGATGATGATGAAAGAAAAAATATGATGTGGTAAGTTAAACTGTCCACTTTCTTCTTGTAGAATACACCTGTATTTGCACTTGCACACCACACACACACACACACACACACACTACCATTGAATTCTCCCCCCACTCAGCTTTACTGAGATGCAGTGGGCAACCACCCTTCCTAAATTCCTAAGTAAAATGACTGCATACTCTGTATTTTGAAACGTGCCAGCAGCTTGTAATTACGGCCCAGGTGAGCCTGCTAAGGAAGAGTTGAATCTTTTCTCAAAATCTGTCCTGTTTCACTTTTCCTTCAGGTTAATTATGTGAAGGCCTTTCCTTCTGATACTTCAGGAATGAAGTGTTTGTTTCTTTACCTGCAATCAGCATCTTCTCGGAGGAGCAAAAGACACAGAGATGACCTCTTCCATCCATCCCATTGTTTATTTAGAATCTGCTCTCCAGATACACCCCCAAGCTTTCCAGATGAAATATATAGCCAAGAAAAGACGAAGTCAGAAGGCAGGGCTACATGCGGGCTTGTGTTCTTCATATTGCATTCATTCTCCAGCAAAATCATGATATGAAAACATTAAGGAAAGAAAATAGAGAAACTACATTTGCTCTTCAACTGAGAAGGTAGAGTGTCTCATGGTGAGAACCCAAAGGGCCTGAGCAAGCCTTCCTGAATCCGCCAGATAGGCAAGCGATCTCAAGCTGTCCTCCAGCACCCCACCTCTCTCCAGTAACCACTCTGTTAGCAGTTTTTCCCGTTAAGTAGACAACGGATTTGCTAACATGGGCTCTCTGTGGGGAATGTGGCTCAGGGCAGAATGCCTGCCTGGTATATATGCAAGGGCCTGGATTTGATATTTGGCACCAAAAAACAAGCCCTCTTCCTCTACAGACATCATGTTCTGTCAGATCAAGATGCCTTGGGGTCCCTGTAATTGCAATATTCAGCGTCAAAAAGGAGGATGAGGCCCTCATAGGGGATCCACAGTTGCCTTCAGCTAGGGAGTGAGCAATGCTATGTGACGTTCAAGTCCTCACATGGAAAAGATGCCAGGCACCTGCCATAAAGAATACCACACCCAAATGCACCTATTCTTCGTCATGTATTCAATGAGCATTGAGAAAATGAGCGGGATGGGTCTAGCAAAGGATAGATGCTCAGACGCCCAATTAGAATTATGACAGGAGCTACTGGAAAGGGAGGAGCTGGGGGTGTGAGTGACTTCCACAAATGTCTCTGAAGGTCAGGGACCACAGGTGAGTTACAGAGAATGAAAAGATTCAAGCTTGGAGAGTTCAACAAGGTCAGGAGGGAAAAGAGGTGTCCTAAAAGTAACACACGATAGCTTGAAATCTCATATTTAAAAGGGAAGCACAATTTGGCAAAGATGCATGGTTCCCATTAAAATTCACACCTGCCCTTAAAGGAAAATGCCCTCAGGTTTCAGACATCTGTGCTAGGAAGTCAGAACAGGAAAGAAAAAAAAGAAAGAAGAAAAAAAAAAAAAGACTGGGTCAAAGGACTAGAAGGCACAATACCATTATCGTGTAGCCACAGTACCCACCTCTGTGCAAAGGCTGCCTGCTAGGAGGGGCCTGGACCTCCTGGTTCACGGCTAGTAAGAGTGTTTGATGTTTTCCCCCAAATTCTCTGACCTTGTCCCTTTACAAGGTCACTATTTTGTTCATTTGGAGAAGAATGACATCTTAAGGGTCATATTTTTTTTCTAACGACTGAAAGATAAATGTGGCTTCTTTCTGTTTTCTCGATAATGTTCCGGACACACTGGGGCGAAAATACTTACGTCGGGGCTGTTAACAGTTGCAAATGTGTTTTGTTGATATATGTTTCTAAAACTCAAAAGTTTGCTTCAATCAACCTTTTATTCGGAGGCAAGATGGATGACCCAGTGCTGCTGAAAACAATTCCACCAACCAAATACCAATAAAAGTGTTCCTAGAGGGGATATTGTGCGACAGTATTTGAACTGCTAAAGCAGAACTTGCGTTTCTGAGAAGAAGAATGGATACATTTCTGCCTGTAACTGGCATTGCACCCAAGGAAATAGTTGAGGTTTTTGTTTGTTTGTTTTGGTCTGTGGGTAAAAGGATTAACATAGGTTAAAATGTTGATTTTAATTAGTCAATTGATTTAAATCATGGACTTATTGGGTAGTAATCCAGTTTCTTTTGTTCTAAAAGTCCCCCAAATTATCTGCCTGGCTAGGACAGCATAAATGGCTGGCACGACCACAGAAACGCCCAGCTTCCCTAGTTGCATCGAGTTAATCCCTGTTTTACTTCAACAATCCCTGTTTTACTTCAACGCTCTGCTGATTTCTGCCATCATGCCCTACCCCTTCCCCAGCCTCTGCCTTCATCACCACAGTTCCACATCTTTCTGTCTTTATGGGCCATACATACTTTATTAGCCAGGGCACACTGTGGGAGCAGTTTTGTAGGCTGTGTTTCTGCTTCCAGTTTTTCACTTGCTGTTGTCTGTGAGCATTTGCTTAGGTCACCACTATAGCCCGAATGCCTGTGTCTCCCCCAAATCTACATGCTGACACATACTCACCAGTGTGGTAATATGAAAAGGTGGGACCTTTGAAAGGCAATGGAGATCAGAGCCTTTAAAAAAGGAGGCGCCAGGGTCATGACTTGTCTCTTTTATAATGCAAGGACACAGAAAACATCATGTCTAAAACATCAAACAGACCCTCATGAGAGATCAAATCTGTCTGTGTCTTGGTCTTAACTTCCTGGTCTGTAAAACTACGAAAAGTAAACCTTTGTTGCTTATAAACTGTTTGTAGCATATTGTTAGCACAGTCCAAAGGGCTTAAGACAATTATTACATGTTGTTCCCCCTGCCTTCAAAGAGCTTAGAAGTTACACATTTTAGCATTTTGTTTGTTTGTTTTTGTTTTTTAGAGACAAGGTTTCTCTGTGTTCATAGCTCTTGTAGACCAGGCTGGCCTCGAACTCACAGAGATCCGCCTGCCTTTGCCTCCTGAGTGCTGGGATTAAAGGCGTGAGCCACCACTGCCTGACTCCACAGTTCAGCATTTTATTCATAGTCTACAGCTTTACCTTTATGACTCAAAGAGGAATGGAAGTTTGTCCCTCAAATTAACAACATTAATGAGTTGGTATCTTTTGGCTTTTTCTGTCAAAGTAAAGATTTCTAACCAAGAAAATTATCAATGTTTTATTATGTACATCACGTCTCAGGAATTTTACATATGTGTATTTAGATAGCATTTCAAAATCATAGCTATAATATTCTTCCTGTCTCCCTTGTTGATTGCTTTCTTTTTGGATCATGGGTTTCTTTCTTGGGCTCTTTATTCTGTCTCAGATATTTAAAGTGTGCTGTTTAATATAGTAGCTACTAACTACATGTGGCTATTTAGATGTAAGTTAGAATAAAATAGAACAAGCTAGTTTTGGTGGTACATTCCTTTAATCCTAGAATTCAGGGGGTAGAGACAGAAGGATGAGGGGGTCCAAAGCCAGCCTCAGCTATATAGTGGGGCCAGGCTGGCCTCGAACTCACAGAAATCAGCCTGCCTCTGCCTCCCGAGTGCTGGGATTAAAGGCGTGTGCCACCACCGCCCAGCTAAGGGCCTATCTCTAAAGAAACAAAAGTTAGATTTCTTTGGGTTAGGAATATAGCTCAGTTGGTAGAGTGGTCCCAAGCACTGTATAGACGGGGGTGTGATGGCACACGTCTGTAACCCTAACACTTGGAAAGTGGAGGCAGGAGGATGAAAACTTCGAGGTTTGGCTGACAGGCTATCTTTCTGTCTGCCCAGGGCTGGGAGAAGTGCTATGAAACAATGTCTCCTGGATGTGATGCAGCAGATGGACCACAAACTCACAGGGGCTACCGCTATGGTTGTTCCCTCAAATTCAAACCAGTCAAAACTCCGCCCTGGCTGGAGGAGGCTCACAGGGCTCCACCCCGGCTGAGGAGCTACTGGGAGATGATGGCTGCAAGGGGAGGGAGAATCTGGTAGGTTGACCATACCCCACCTGGTTTATCCTGTCATGCTGGGGGCTGGGGAGGGGTGGGGTGGGGAGTACAGGGGTGTTGTCCTGATTCCTATTGGCCCCTGATGTGCTCATTACAGTTTTATGTCAGGTTTCCGTGTATTCCTTCCTCACCACTCGCTCCTCCGTAGTGTCCCGCCTCATATATGAAATCGCTAACTTTGGGGGATATCCTAGAGAATCTGAGTGAGAACACCTCTCAGCATCTGTTCTAGGTCAGGAGACGGCACGGGCTCTCATGCTGCAGGGCACGTGTTTTTGAACTTTAGTATTTTCTCGTGGGTCTTGTATGTCATGTGTTGCATCCTGGGCCCACTTTGTCCACACTCCAGCCTTGACAGTCATTTTCTTACTGCCTGCTTGATCTTATGTCTCAGTTTCGAAGATATTAATAATACTTGTCTCATAGAATGCTATGAAGATTAAACAGTAGATATTTGAAAATGAGTTAAAACAATATGTAGAATATATTAAGCATCAGATACGTGCCTGGTAATTCAAACTATGAAAACACAATCTGGAACTTTCTTTCCCTCTCTCAAAAGAGAGGGTGGAAACAACTTTTCATTTTTAAAACTTAGAATTAATTAGAAAATACTATCTTTAGCCAGGTATGGTGGCACTTGCCTTTAGTCCCAGCACTTGGGAGGCAGAGGCAGGCGGATCTGAGTTTGAGGCCAGCCTGGTCCACAGAGTGAGATCCAGGACAGCCAGGGCTACACAACACAGTGAAACTCTGCCTAAATAAATAAATACAATGAAAAGGGTATTTTTAGACGCATACAAGCAAACACATGACACAGATCTCTCTGTAACAGGGTTAGCACAGCCCCTCCCTTTCATAATCATACAAGAACAGACCAACACAGAATTTCTTCAAAGCCACCTCGAAGATTCTACAAAGCCAAATTTCAGCTGAAATATCAGAATAGAAAAACTGTATATTCGGGAATCTAAAGAGGTGTAGGACAGCAGGCTAGATAACGAGGAAGACAAAGAAGGCAAACTCCTCTCCTTCATAAAGTTTCTCAGAGAAATCATCCATAGGCTCTAAAGCAGAGGTTCTCAACTGGGGGGGGGGTTCGGGACCCCTTTGGGGTTTCAAACAACCCTTCCTATGGATTCCCAAGCTGCATATCAGATATTTATATTGCAATCCATAACAGTAGCAAAACTATAGTTACGAAGTATCAACGAAATAATTTTATGGTTGGGGGTCAGCACAATGTGAAGGACCATATCAAAGGGTCACAGCGTTAGGGAAGTTGAGAGCCACTGCTCTGAATGATGAATGGGGACCTTGAAAGAGTCCTTACAAGTCTCCCCTCCTGCAGAAAAGCAAGGATGGACCAAAAAGATATGTGAAGGCATGCTTGCAAATTTTCACGTGGCAAGGAAGCTGGGGGCGGGGTAGGGGTGTGATGTGTGATTTGAACTTCATTCTGAGAACAGTGTGGACGTCAGGACTACCCAGGCCTCTGAAGTCTTTGTGAGAACTTCCTCCTGGGGGGAAGCCACAGCTCTCCTCTGGTTCCAGGTCATTTTTAAGGAGCGGGGTTCTCAGAGTCCCACTCCTTACAGGTCCCACGCTTCTATACACACACACTGTCCTGGTTCTCTAGGCTTAGAACACTTGTTGCCAATCAGGATCCTTCAGGAGATTTTGACAGTACCTAGGGACCTTTGATTGGCACCACTGGTGAGATTGTTACTGGCACCTAGTGAGTAGAAGTGAGAATGCTGCTGAACTTTCCAGAATACACAGGACAGCCCCAACCGCAAGGCTTTCCCAGCTGAAACTGTCAGTAGTTTCAAGAAACCCTGGTTTAGACCTAGTTTCTTCCTCAGTTTCCCCAAAACACTATTCACCAGACAGGCCTGTGGATTCAGAAGAAACTGCTGGCTGGAGATGCTAGCAGTGCAGGGAAAGTGAGGGGGGGTGGTCATTAAAAGGACTTCCTCATTCCTAAGCACCTTGCACCCCTGTTAGCAGAGTACATACCCATACCGTCTCGCCCACTATCTGACTTAGTTCCAAGATTTTCACCTTCTTGCCATTTTCTCCCTTTCTTCTATGCAGGACAAAATCGAAAGACATTTTGTTCCTGGGTAGTAGTTGCAGCCTAACTTGGTTGTTTCAGCCTTCAACAACATTCCCCACATAATAGAAGAAGTGTTTGTCCAGCAGGGATGAGGGGTTGTGTGGTAGAGACTCGCACCTTAAATTCCAGCATTCAGGAGGCAGGGACAAGTGAACCTCTTCAAGTTCAAGGCCAGCCTGGTCTACATAGTGAGACACTGTCCCTAATAATACTAATGATTATGGTAATAATAATAACAATAATGGTATTACCTCAACAATGACAGCTCATTTCCTAAGAGAGAGTCTAGAACTAGCTATTAAGATGATATTTCTAACTAATTTCATTAAGTATTGTACGAAAGCAGTTTTTAATCACTTTAAATATAGGAAAGATAAGATGCATTTTAATCTTACCATTACCTGAGGATCTTAATATGTTGACATAGCCACCATAGATCTAACTTTTTTCATGTTACAAGCCATTACACTCTACGGAAATCTTATAATTTCTGCAACACTTGTTCATATTTATTTCCCTTGTATTTCCACGTTCATTGCTTGCTCTTCTGTTCTGTCAGTATTGCATTCTAAGCTCAGTGACTATAGCAGCTGGCTGTCGGGAGTTGGAGCCTCTAAGTTCCACTGTTTAATCTTACTGTTCAGCTTGTCTATAAGACATGGGACCGGCTGAGCTCGGGAACAGAATAGTCTTAGCATCCAAACAGCAAGTCTTCCTGAAGGTCAATGACTTTAATAGGATAATTTATGAAATGTGTAAATTCTCATCTCAGGGAACTGAGCAGATGGCTCAGTGGGTAAGAGTGCTTGCTGCACAAGCATGGGTCTGAGTTCAAAACCCAGCACTGATATAAAAAGAAGAAAAGCTTGGTGTGGCCATGCATACGTATTTGTAACATCAGCCCTAGGACAAGGGAAGAGAGAACAAATGGATTACTGGGACTTCCTGGTCCCCAGCCTAGTTCCAAGCTCAGCGAGAGACTCTGCCTCATAGGAATAAAGTGGAGAGTGACAACAAGTGGAGCACTCAGCGTTTTCTCTAGTCTCTGCAGACACACCCACATATATATGTGGTGCACACACACCCATACACGTATACACACATACATGTACATATGTCCAGGCAGTGAGATGTCGCTGTCATTTCTAGGGTTTTGGAAGTTGCCTACAATGCACTTCCTGTTTACTTAGGTAATATTATATCCTTCTGGAGTCTTTGATGGAGTTGAAGAACAGATAGTTATAGTTTTTGTTAGTTATGATAAAAGATAAAGTAGATATAAACTGTAATTCTTGCTTGATACCTGTTTTGTTATATGTAATTTTAGTATGTTAAAGTTAAAACCTTCCTTTTTATTTAAACAGAAAAGGGGAGGTGATGTGGGATTTCCCTCTGTATGCTGTGAATACCATTGGTTAATAAAGAAATGGTCTTGGCCTGTGATAGGGCAAAAGAGTAGAGCTAGGCAGGGAAAACTAAGCTGAATGCTGGGGGAAAGAAGACGGAGTCAGTGAGAAGCCATGTAGCCCCTCTGGAAATAGATACCTAGTAAGCCACAGCCTCGAGGTGATACACAGATTAATGGAGATGGGTTAATGTAAGATATGAGTTAGCCAGAAATACACTTAAGCTATTGGCCAAACAGTATTGCAAATAATACGGTTTCGGTGTGATTATTTCAGGGCTGAGCAGCAGGGAACAAACAAGCAGCCTCTCATACAACACACACACACACACACACACACACTCCTCATCTAGGATGTTTTCCTAACATTGTTGACATTCTAATATTAGTACGTTATGGAAAAATTAAGGTGTTAAATCACAGAACAGGAGTTTTACTAAAACATACTTGGTAGTAGATATTTGTATTTATACTTAGTTGAGCTGTGTAAGCATTTGAATCAATGAAGATACTACATATTCTATAACTCAGGTGTGAGAAACATGATCTTGAACACCTAGCTAACCATAGAAAATATCTCCAGCCAGAGAGAGACGGCTCAGCAGTCGAGAGTTCAGACTGCCCTTGCCCTTGCCCTTGCCCTTGCCCTTGCCCTTGCAGTGGATCCACGTTCAGTTCTCAGCACCCAGGTCGGGTGGCTCCCACCTGCCCAGAGCTCCAGTTCCAGTGTGGGGGCCCGTAGCTGTGAGCCTGTTCTCCCTTGACTGGAGGTCCGAGAGTTTGGACTTCTGTTAGCTCTCTCAAAGTTGTTGACAATGGGTGTGACCACAAACGAGAGGTTCTTACCTAGGGTGTGGTTACTTAGTGTTTTAGATGTAGTGGTGAATCCTCTCCACCTGGACCAAAGGTCGGAGAATTCAAGTCTATTCCTTACGCCATGTTAATGAAGTCTGTTGCCCCCCTCCCCTTTTGGAGTGAAGTATATAGGCATGTGGAAGAATAAATGGGATGGATTCAGTATTCACTGAATGTCCCTCCCAATGCTGTCCTATGTTTCTGTCTCTTATTTCTCCTCTATCTCTGTTCCTTTTGGCTAATAATTCTAGTCCTCATACTCCTACCCTGGAACGTATGAGTTTTGTTAAAGTTGGCTTTCAACATTCCAGGTGATCCAGCACACTCTTCTGGCCTCTGTGAGTACTTGCACTCATATACACATACCCCTTACACACACGCACACACACACACACACACACACACACACACACACACACACACACGTACTATTAAAAATACATTTAACTTGGAGGGAGAGAGAACTGGGATTGGTATGTAAAATAAGATTGTTTTAAAATTAAAAAAATATTTTTAAAAATATATTTAACTCTATTTGTTAGTTAATTTTTTCTGGTCCTGGTGATTTTATTTGCCAGACACTTGTCCTACCACTGAGCTACATCCCTAGGCCCCTAACTGCTGGGGAACATTATTTTAAGGTGTGTTACTTTTATTTATGCTGCATTTGTTTAACTCTTTGCCTGTCTAAAATACCTGATGGTCCTACTAAAGCGCTGAATGGCCAATGGCGAGGCAGAAGCAAGGACAGGCAGGACTGGCAGGCAGAGAGGATAAGCAGAAGGAGAAATGAGGAAGGAGGGGCAATGAAAGAACAAGGGGAGGAGGGCGTCAGGGGCTGGCCACCCGGCCACCCGGCCACCCAGTCAGCCATGGAATAAGAATTAAAGTATATAAACAGATATACAGAAGTAAGAAAAGAGAAAAGCCCAGGGACAAAAGGTAGTTGGGATAATCTAAGTTAAGAAAAGCTGGCAAGAAACAAGTCAAGCTAAGGCCGGGCATTCATAACTAAGAATAAGCCTCTGTGAGTGATTTATTTGGGAGCTGGGTGGTGGGCCCTTCAAAAAGCAACACCTACCTGAACATTTTACCCTGTTTAGGAAGGTTTTCTGTTGTTTCTGCTGTGCTGTGTGTTAGATGCTAGCTGCCCCTGGGAGTCCAGGTGATTTTCCTATCTCTGCCTGCTGTCTCATGTGGTAGGAGTGCTGGACTTGCAGATGTGAGCCTTTGCATCTGGCTTGCTTGTAATGTGAGTTCCTAGGATCAAATCCAGTTGGTCACCAGGCTTGCAGTCTTCTAATTGAACTTTAATTAACTTACTTAGAATTATACATCTATTAAAACATTCTTCCTGATAGCTTTCTTGTGTGCCTCTTTATCCACCATCATAAATTCTCCCTCCTCCTCCCATTCCTCCCACCTTTCTTTCCTTGCATTTGTCTTCCTTTCTTACTAGTAGTTTATTGATTTATAATTCATATACATAAAATATACTAGGTTTTATTTTTGCAGTGCTGGGGTCAAACCAAGGGCCTCCCACTGATTGCCAGGACTTGTCTAGGCGCTAGTACAGCACCAAGCTACACCGTCAGCCCAAGAGCATGAATCTTGACCTTCACATACATGCACCTATGTGGCCACTTACATGGCTCATCATAGGAAAGTTTCCACCCTTCTGGAATCTTCCTTAGCAGTCAGTGCCCCTCCTCAAAGCTAGCCCTCATTCTGACTTCTGTCATAAAAGGGTCTAAAATTGCAAACGCTCTTGAGTGTCTCTGCTCGACAGATTGGGTTTGAGATTTATTTACACCGGTGGCCAGATCTGTCACTTTCTGCTCTGTAGTACCCCATTGTTTGTGTAAGGTGCTCAGCACCTGTCCCTTCACTGCTGGATAATGAGCTGTTTTCAGCTTTGGGCGAGGGGGTCTGAATGAGAGTGGCCCCAACAGGGTCATATATTCAAATGCTTAGTCACCCAAGTAGGGACAGGCTCTGAAAAGATTAAAAGGATTAGAAGGTGTGGCCCTGTGGGAGGAAGTGTGTCACTGGGGCTGGGCTTCAAGGGTTCAAACGCTCACATCAGGCCCAAGCTCTCTCTCTCTCTCTCTCTCTCTCTCTCTCTCTCTCTCTCTCTCTCTCTCTCTCCAGACCAAGATGGAGCGCTCAGCTACTGCTCCGGCACCTGCCTGTATGCTGCATGCTTCCCACCATGATGGTAATGGACTAAACCTCTGAAGCTGTAAGCAAACCCCAATTAAATGCTTTCTCTTATAAGAGTTGTCATGGTCATGGTGTCTCTTCACAGCAATGGATCAGTGACAAAGACAGGACGATTGCGCTATGAGGCTAAATACTCATTGCTCTTAGGTAAATTTCTAGGAATGGAATTATTGAACACTGGGTACAAATGCGTTCAGTTCCAAATACTGTTCCAAAGTGACAGGACCTACGCAGTGTATAAGAGCATCATCTGCCTCATATCTTCCTAACGTTGCTATCATAAACACCATAAAAATAACTGAGAGATGCAGGGCAGTGGTGGCGCATGCCTTTAATCCCAGCACTCGGGAGGCAGGGACAGGCGGATCTCTGTGAGTTCGAGCCCAGCCTGGTCTACAAGAGCTAGTTCCAGGACAGGCTCCAAAGCCACAGAGAAATCCTGTCTCGAAAAACCAAAAAATAAATAAATAAATAACTGAGAGATAGACTCCATTATATGCTATTTCCGTGACGTAGAGGAGTATTTGACTCTCTCAATTTTATTTGTTTATTATTGGGTGGGGGGGTGCACATGCCATGGCATGCGTGTGAAGCTCAGAGGATGACTTTCAGGAGTCGGTTCTCTCCTTCCACCCTCAGTTCTGGGGATGGCACTCAGGTCATCGGACTTAGGCAGCAAGCACTTCTACCCACTGAGCCGTCTTGCCAGCTCAGTCTTTGACTTTGAGTTAGCAACCTTTCCACATCAGTCTGGTCTCCCTCCTTCCCTATCAGTGTGTGTGTATACACTGCGTATGTATTTAAAATGTTGTACAATAGTTCACATTTTGCTCCCCTGTTGGTGGATGCTTGTGTTATTTCTATTTTATTTTTCTATTTTCACAGTGCTGCAGAGACTATCCCCATCTGCCCATTGTCCTATACATATGCGAATATTTCCATGGCTAGATTATTAGACTCCCAAAGGAAAAGCATTAACCCTGGATGTCAAAGTTGACCACCGGTTAAACAAAGCTTAACCTAAAGTCCTTGTTGCTATGCCTTAGTCCTGGGGTTGTGCTTTCTCTGTGTGGTAAGTATGTGGGTATTTTCATTGTTTCATCTACAATAAGCAGAAGGAGAATTAAAAACATAAACACCACATGGCTTTAGGGTCATCTGGCAGAAACAACCATCAGGCCTAACTACCTACAACCTCAGTGTGCTCTACTGTGGAGTGGCAATTCCCTGAAAGGGAAAACAATGTTGGTAGGTGTGATCTTAGACTTCCTGTCAAGTTTCACTTGTTAGTAAAAGGTCAAAATGTGTTTTTAAAAGACCAGTAAGGAGCTGGAGAGATGGCTCAGTGGAAAACAGAACTTGTTCCACTTTTAAAGGACCCAGGTTCGCTTCCCAGCATATGCTTCACAGCCATTTGCTTGTAACTCTACTTTCAGGGGATCCAATACCATCTTCTGACCTCCACGGCCACCAAGCATGTCATGGTGCACAAATGTATATGCAGGAAAACATTTAAACCTAAAATTAAATGAGTAAACTTCATTAAAAAAATTTTAAAAATGACAATCAGGAGACAGAGGCAGATGGATCTCGGTAACTTGGCCAGCCTTGTTTACATACATAGCAAGTTCCCAGTCCACCAAGACTATGTAATGAAACCCTGCCACAAAAAAGAGAAATATAAGATAAAATAAAAATGTAATCAAATAAAAAAATGTAATACTAACTTTTTAAATGTGTTCTTATCAAAGTGAGCGTTGCCAGCAGGTGTGGTGCACGCCTTTAACCCCAGCACCTGGGAGGCAGAGGCAGGCAGATCTCTGAGTTTGGGGCCAGCCTGGTCTACAGCAAAAGTTCAAGGACAGGCAGGGCTCCACAAAGAAACCCTGTCCAGTCATTTTTCCCAGTGATGGGGCTTTGATTTAATTGGCCGATAAATGGACAAGATAAGGTTTCCAAGGAAACTGCCAGTGAAGGGTGGGGAATGCATCACTAAAGTCTTGGAGGTTTGGTTTTCCTGGGGTCTTTAAAGGTGACTGCAGTACTACTACTGGGCTGATAACTCCCACCCACCTGTAATGAGGAACTAGGAATCTCTGCTTGGTTTCTACCAAAGGCAGAAAGTTTGCACCACTGGACCACGTCTATGACTTAAAGGGACAGTTCTGAGATTTACTTAAATGTTCAAAATACCAGTAACCTGGAGTCCAATGTTGCCACTGTGTCCTAGTGGGGATTGCTGTGGTTCGGGTGGTGTGATTTGCCAGGCATGACGAGTTGGGAAAGCTCACTCATGACACACTTAAGTCACTAACTTGCGTTCAGCACCATCAGCCAGATGGCCTGGGATGGACTCCTGGAAAATCCTTCTGCTCCTTGGCTTTCTTTCCTCTCCACATTCCATCCAAACTCTCCCTATCCACTATCATCTCACAGGCCCTCCTCCTGGAGGGGCAGCGTCCACCTCTAAGGCTTTATACTTGTTTCACGGTGTTCCAAGTAACAAATCTACAGCATAAACTAAGCATGTTCACTTTAATTAGAGGGAAAAAAGTTAGCTATCACTGAAAATTTCAGAGGAAATGAGGCTGAGGCTGAATTAGCAACTTATTCCTAGAATTATTTTTAAATCGATAAATTATTGGACACACATTTCATCTCAGCAGTTGGGAGGCAGAGACAAAGGCAGGTGGATCTCTGTGAGTTGGAAGCCAGACTGGTCTACACTGTAAGTTCAAGGCCAGCCAGAGATATACAGTGAGACACTGTCTCAATAAGATAAAACAGACTATTTCCTAATGTTCACTTAGGTATTTTGTTATGGAAACAATGTTATCTCTCCAGAGGAAAAAATACATGGAATACATGGAAGTTTAAGAATTATTGGCTACAGGGGATTATATACTTCATGTTTTCTGAAGTTTCGATAGTGAAAATAACATTAAACAGAACTACGCTCACATCTTAGCACTTAGGATTCGGGTGTGCCATAACTCACCTGTCTGCGAGAACACCAGTATCAAATGTTAACAGAAAAAGAAAAAAGGAAAGCAACCAAACACATCACAAAGTCCATGCCTGAGGGCCTAGGTACTTGCTTACTAAGAGAGCACTTTGAGCTGTCAAGATGGCCTAGAGAGCAAAAGGTGCTTGCCGTCAAGGCTTATGACCTAACTTCAGTCACTGGAAGCCACAGGAAGAAACTTCTCAGTCCAGCACGTAAACACTCTCTCTCTCTCTCTCTCTCTCTCTCTCTCTCTCTCTCTCACACACACACACACACACACACACACACACACAACTGGAAACAGAACCAAGGCCTTTGGAATATTAGCTAAGTCCTATACTGCATCTCCAGACCAAAGATGCCCTTTTTACCCACTTTTACACGTAACTCCAAAATATTCGATTATCTAATGTTCCAGAAACACTGAAGGCACAGATCCAGCCAACTGAATAGTGACAGGCCTCAGTGTCACTAAGTGAGTGACAAATGGCAGGAGCAAAGAGCACAAAGCGGAGCGGAGTGTGGCTCAGAAACAGATCCTGGACTAACGCATGAGGCCGTGGGTTCAGTCCCCAGCTCCATATAAACTAATACATCAGACATGGGCTGTCACCAGGCAACCCAGGAATAACCAATAACAGTTTTGAACATAGACATTCACTATCATAATGCTGGGTTTAAAAGTATTTCAAAGAGATTCACTGGAAATGGGGAAAGTTCGTAATTCATCTTTTAAGAGAATTGATCAAGAGTGTTTGTAAGTTAAACTGTTTAAAAGAACCTTTACCAACCAGAGCAACTCGCTGCTTCAAGTTCCTCATAGCCGGAGCTTTGCTGTACTGGCAGGGTTTTTACAGTTTCATCAATGTCTACCACTTCAGATCTGGAGAACTAGCTGGAAGGTGATGGCTAATGACGGCTGAAGTTGAACAGGAAGTAACCATTGGGACGTGAGGGTCAGTGCTAGGGAGCACTCACTGCTGATGCCGCATGCAGTGACCTTAAGTCCATGTTCCAAGCCGTGCGGAGATACTGGCTAGGCAGGTGGTGAGATCAGTATCAGGGTGAGGTCAGCAGGTTGTGTTATGAACCAAGGGAGCATCTGTTGCACCTCCTTCACTCTTTGAATGAGAGACAGACAGACAGACACACAGACACACACACACAGACACACACACACACACACACACACGGGGTGGGGCGGGGGGGGCAGTGCTAGAAAGACCAGGAGGATAATATGTTTACATCTATACAGCAAAGATTAGCAAACTGCCAGCCTTCCATTGTTTTTGTTTTCAGCACGGTTATCACAACACAAAAGCAGAAAGATAACTTCTACATCTGAAGCCTGACAACTTGAAAACAGACCTGAATATTTCCTCTTCTTTCAGTAAGGCGGAAGATGCCCGGTTTCCTTATCTGTGTGTGTTTTATTCACTGACACGGGACCAGTTTCTGTCCCTGTGGCACAACAGGACAGATTGGAAGAGGGTGTTTCCTGGGTTACTAGAAGCTTCTCCACACTTTGTCTTTTACCAGAAACTGCACACATCCTCCCATGGCTAAACAGGAAAAAACAATCACACCTATAGTTAACAGCCCTTTAAACCCATCACCTCTCGGGGCTTCTGTTTGTCTTTCTTTCTTTCTTTTTCATAACCTGACTGACTATTCTTGCCTGATTACAAAAGTAATACATGACCTTTGTCACAATCCGACCAATATGAAGACATCTGAAATAAAAACCACTAACTCCCACAACACTCGCTGTCCCTAAAAGGAAACTGTTAAGAACCTGGGACACCCTCATCTGCACTTTTTCTGAAGCTTATCCAAACATACATCACGTACAGAACTATTTTGGCTTTTTGTTTCCAAGTGAAAATGGGCTGATATGTACTAATGTGTATTTCACCTTTTTAGTCTTAAGAACATGAAATGGACACTTTGCAAACTAAGATAGACAGATGACACAGACAGATCTCCTGCATTCTTTGGAATGGATACAAACTAAGATGGATGTCTCGTGAGTCACTCAACCGTCACCTGCTCTCCCCAACTCACTGGCATCCGGGATCAACTTTTGTATATATGTATATTTCGTGTCTTTAATTTCTATAACAGATTCTTAGAAGTAGGATTTCCATATCAAATGAGACATCTTCAAATGCTTAAACTTTTATATTTAAAATTAATTTTAAACCCTCATTATGCAAAATTTTTGGTATAAGCCTTTCACAGTGCTTTGCATATTTTATTTTTTAAAGCACACACATTATATCAAAAATGTCCCTGTCACTTTATGGTCCTGTTGTTATAAATAAATAAATGTTTAAGTTATGGCCGTGATGGCTGGCATTAAATCACCGTGCAAATGCTTATGGCGTGGTTTATGAAAGCAGTAATTCACTGTGGAAACCCCACCTCCCATGCTGCGTGGCGGGGGCAGTCTCTGCTCTCATATCCTGTGACTCCCTCCCCCTGAGCGACTACACAGAGATCAGGACCTCCATATTTTCTAATTGTTAACAGTTAACCTTAAAAAGTGGGTGGTGGGAGGAGATGTGTAACCAGCCACAGACAGCAAATTGATGGCCATCTTGGATTTCTCATACCCACAAATTACTTGTAACAGAACAAATCATTTTGCTGGTTTGCACCAGAGACTGCATTCCATTAAAAATAAATAAATAAAACAACCTCTAACCAATATGTTGCTATTCTCACGCAAACCTTTCAAAAACATACTCTTTGATTATTTCTCCTTACAATCATTGGTTGGATCCCGCTTCGCATTTTCCCCCACTTCAGATTCAAGACGATAATTACTAGCTTAAAAGAAATAAAAAGGTAAAATGGCTTCAAAGAAAGAGTTAACCAGCGAAGCTCCTCAAAATGTAATCTCAGACTCCTCCATACATTCTGAAGAGCCCAGCACTATCAGGGGTTGTTAAGACAGCAAGTTTGATACAGAAGTATGTGACGTGCAATTAATCTCCATTCATAGCCTGCTCTGCTTGTCAGCAAACAAAGGTTCGGCTTTAGAAGGAGATCTGAAGACTTCAATTAAAAACGGTCAGCTAACAAGAAAATAATCTGAGCTAAAGGAAGATGGCAGGTGCAAAAATGAGTTGTTTACCAAAATGTCAGTTCTGAACAATAAAGAACCGCACGTCAAACATGTCAAAGGAGTGGACTGCAAGCGTCGCAAGCTTCTGAAAACCAGGGGGGATTTTCTACCAAGGCTGGGCTCAACACTGAAGCATCACTGAACAAGCTTGTAAAATGGATTTCGTCTCATAAAATGATGGACGCTGATAAAAAGAAACACTCTGTCTTTAAATCCAAGGGTAGAATTAAACTCATGGCCACAGTTCTGTCTCTTGAAACCAAAGACAATGGCAGCATTCCTTTATGTGTCTAATACTGTAAACCAATGGCCTCTCCTTAGATACCTGGGTGATTTCTTCTATCCTCCAATCACTTTTGATTCCCACAGTTTAGATTTCACGTGGTTCACAAGTGGATCTGAAATGGTTGGGAGAAAGTAGCTCAGTAGTAGACCATTTGACAAGCATTTGAAAAGGTCCTATGTTCACCCCCCCCATAGGATGGCTCAGTGGGTAGAGGGGCTTGCCACCAAGCCTGAAAGCCCGAGTTTGATCTCCAGCACCCAGAGGGTGGAAGGATAGAAACAGCTGCCATCGGAACTCCACAAATGCAGTGTGGCAGTGCACACCCACAAACACACACTCACGAAACAAATAAAAAGCTTTTTTTAACAGATTTTTTTTTTCAAAAGAAATGCCGAAATGACAGCTCTTACAGAGAAGCAATCCAGAATAGAAACATTGCTACAAACAGAAACCAAATGCATTTGCCAAATTCTTGATTAGGGGGCATTTATACCAAGATAACAAGGTAATGGAGATATAAAACCAATTAAACTGAGAGAAACTGAAAAGAATGCAGCTTGCCAAAATCATGACCTGCCCAAAGCAGGCCATCTGTTAACTATGTGTCAGATATGTCGCCTGGATGCCAAAAGGCTTAATTCTGAGCAGTTCCCTCTTGAGACCCTTATGCAACTGCAGATTCCAGGCCTCCGTCCTCCCAGGAAGGTCAGTCATAGGAAAACTATGAGCCAAGCACATGATCTTGCCTATCGATCTTGCCTATCCGGGAAGTCTCTTTGGAGTGCCAGGAGTATGTGTCCAGTGTCAGAGAGTGTGACCTTAACTCTGAAGGACACCGTAGTTTGAAGGTGAAGTCATCACAATGGGACACTTCTAGAAAGGGAAGGGGGCTTTTGAAGTTCGCAAGGCTGGTAAAGGAGGCCTTGGGTTTCCAAACCTGTAAGAAGTCTCCTAACCACCAGGCTTGGCCCAAAGACCTGTAAAATTCCAGAGTCCCATTGTATGTCTAAGGAGATCTTTACCCAGATAGGCCTGGGTCTTCTGTGAGGTGAGGAGTCGGGATTGGGGAGGATGAAGGCTAATCTCTGTGCTGCAGGCCTTAGGGATTCCCTGGGAGACAGGTTCAAGACCAGACAAGGTGTCAGGGGACACCATGAACCTGGCCCTCAAGACCTTAGAAACCTAGAAGTGATGCCCAGTGATGTAGACACCTAAAAGGAGCAGAAAGTGTGTGACTCGAGGGAGTGGTAGGGACCCTGAGGTAGGAGGATGGGAGACTGGCTTTGGGGACAAGGGTAAGATTGAGGACTCTGGAAGCCTGGAGTTTATATTAGGTGAGTGATAGGGCTGAAGGGTTAGCGCCCTAGTGTCTCCTTTCTCACCTTCAGCCCAGCGCTGAAGGGACCTCCCTGAGGGGTCAGGACAGAGGTCTGGCACTCTGCCAGGAGTTACCTTCCAGGAGCCAACGGATCTCCTCGGGGAGGGCGACAGCCTGCATTTGGCGCGGCAGGAGGGCGGCCGCAGCGGAAGAAGGGACAAGGGCCGCGAGGCCTGCTCCGAAGGCGGCAAGCAGAGGGGAGGCGAGCTGCACCCAGGGAACCTGTACCTCTGCTGGGGCCCAGCAGCAGGGCGGGTCCGCCGGCCGCGCGCTCAGGAAGCGGCGCGCGCAGCAGGCTGCGGGCGCGGGAACCCTGGGCGCAGGTGCACGCAAGGACTCGCGCCCTGACTGGGGTAACACGCAAGGTCAAAGGCGTGACCCTTTGCGCCCCCGCACCAAAGGATTGCCTAGATTCCAAAGAAACAGCGGTCTTGGAGGAAACATCAAAGCACTGGCCTTGGGGCGGCAGGTTTAAAAGTATTTAGTGGCTCCTGAACTGGGGTGCAGAGGGCAGAGTTCAAGAAAGAACTTGGTCCCTGTCAAGGGCATATATAGTGCCTCAATTTCTGATCCAACTCGCCATCCAGGCGGAAGCCGTGTTGGTTAATCAGAAATCCCGGTGATGATGCAGCTCCCAAATATCTGTCAGAATCAGAGGGCAACACACACAGAGAGACAAAGTGTGCTCCCTCCTCAAGTGAGGGTCTGTGAGAAGAGAGAAAAAGTGATGGATAAGATCGCAGGGCTATGCCCCCTCCCTCTCAAAGCACAGTCAGTGCCAAGTCTGGATTGCAGGTAGGTACTGAAGATTTTTCTACAAGCATTTACTTGGGCAAAGGTACACAAGACCCTCTGTGGTATTTCTTACAACTGTCTTTGAGTTCACAATTACTCCAAGATTCGTTGATTGATTGGTTTTGTTTTGTTTTGTTTTGTTAAATACAAAGGGCCATGAAGAAAATAGAGTGGCGTGGATGATATAAAAACAGCGTGAATGCAATGAAAAGATGGAAGTGCGAGTGAGACTCTTAGAGGGGCACGTGCCATTTGACATGGCCTCCACATACCAGACCAGACTTTGAAAGGATGGGAGGACTTTGCAGGTAAAAATGATCTATATGTGACCTCTACATCTTCCTTCACTTCTACCATCGAGAGAGAGAGAGAGAGAGAGAGAGAGAGAGAGAGAGAGAGGAAGAGGAGAGAGAGAGAGGCGAAGGAGTAGGAGGAGAGAAGGAGGAGGAAGGTTGGAGTAGTGACAGAGGACATAAGGGAGAGAGGTAAAATGGTTTGTGTTTCAGCCTTGGGGGTGAGGGTGATGCTGATTTCAATGCAGAAGAAGAAGCCAAAGCAGAAAGAAGAAACTGGGCCCAAGGCCAAATGCAGCCTCAAGGTTAGGGGCTTCACTTTTAAGGCATTCAGTGGTTTTGCTTGTTTGTTTTTAATCATATCCTGATACCCTAAAAAGAAACAAATACCTTGGTTTCAGGACCTCATGACCCATCTTAAAGTTGCAAGAAACTGAACTGAAGGGATAGAGACTTGTCCCGTCGTCAGGGAGACTGGCTCTGTCGTCAGGGAACCTGGCTTGGTCTCAGGAAACCTGGCTCCTTGGCGCTGCTCTTCCAGCCTTCAGATTGGGTAACAGCCACCTCTGGGGCATTTTCCCTTACCTTACTGTATCCCTGATAAAACTGAAACTGCTCTGGAACTATTCGGGGCACATGTGTGTTTAGAAGTGGAGGCTATGTGTGCAGTCTCTGAGCTATTCTCATACTCTTTGTAAAATAAAACTGTTCTTCAAAAGGGGAGGGTGCAGGCCTTCCTTCATGTCGCACAGACTCTTCCTCAATTTCTCTTTCAACAATGAAAGATGAGGACAACCCCTCCCTCTTTCTTTAGTAAAAGGCGGAGGATTTCTAGGATTCGAAGGGGGCCCAGAGTGCCCCCCTCTTATTTAAGGACACTGGGCAGCATGGTCGTGTAGGCCAGGAGCTCATGAGTTGTTTGACAACGGGCAGAACCCCAGGCCTCGCCTCCTGTCATAGCACACGCCCACGTAGGGAGAAGCAAAAATTCACAGGGTAGGTTCTCCTCATGCATTCTCCCCCCTCCCCCGTAGATCTCTGGGTTTTTAAAGAGACGGAGTAGAGGGGGTGTAAGTCAGGTATGTGTGGTGGTGACTGGCAGTTTCCAATACGCTATTGTCATGTTGCATCAAGGTTCCTCATTGCAGACAGAAGCCTGCCTCCACACATGAGTGCTGCCCCTCCTTAATCATCTGAGGACCCTGGTTCAGCAGTCAGCCTCACTCCTAATGACATTCTGTTAAATGGACAAATTCCTTTGAAGCCTTGTCCTTCTTTGAAATCCAATTTTGCAGGAAGCCAAATCTGATTGGGGGTAGCCATGGAAACGACATAGAGGAGTCTTACAGGAGGCTGAGAGAGGCAGAGCAAGAAAAAAAAAAGGAAAAGAAAACGTGATAGTCAAGAGTCCTTTACTGCTCTGTCGGAAATATCAAAGAGATCTGGAGAGGATGGCAGCAGGCGAGTCCCTGCCCGGGTCCTGTTCTGTGTGGCTGGGTACCATGTGGCTGTCATGGAAGAGAGCAGCCAGCTGTCTCCACACACAGGCAGCGGTCCAGATCTCTGCCTTCCTCTTCTTCCCCTCCCCCACCCCAATTCCAGCATTATCCCCCCCCCTTCTAGCCATCACCCCTTAAAGGCAAACAACAAAAGAATGACAAGGTTAAAATGCAAGGCCCTCACAGATAAGAGGTCCTAGGGAGCAGAGGCCTCGAAATTAATCTGAAATTCCTTGTAATTAGATAAGATAAGGGTATCTAGTGAGAGGCAGAACAGTCAGAAATGGAGTCCAGCCACACAGCATGCAGAATATGCGTGTCCTGTCCGCTGGGACTCCTCCCACGCTGTCAGCAGACAGAAGATGCAGAGAGTAGAACCCACGTTGGCCTCTGGGCTACTTGGAGATGCCATCTGCATGTCCTCTTGCCTGGTGGGCACTCACTAAATATGCACCCACGGGATGTCCAAAGGGTTCCATCAGAAAAGCAAGCAGAAAAACAAACAAGAACAAAACACAAAAGCATCTGGCACCTAAAATGCCACGGGGTCGCAAACAATTGTAGGCAAAGCCGGAACTGGCTGGTACTGTCCCACACTGGCCTCAGTGGGTCTGGGGAGGAGACTACAGAGGGCAGGCTCTGAGGCTTCGTCCTCAGCCTGGTATTGATCCCTGAACACCGGGTCACTACATGCAGCAGAGCTGACGTCCGCCCCGTGGATGGGCTGCGCTGCATCTCAGCCTCTCCACCCCAACCCCATCAGCCAGGTTTATTGACTCTCTTATCGACAGTGCGAAGGCCTAATGAGGACAAGAGCTGCACACTTCATTAAGGGGTGTGGAAGGGAGAGATGATATATACAGACAGTGCCAAAAAGTGGGCTCGCTTTGCACTTTCTAAGGCCCCAGAAACCAACACACATCATGCCTTAGAGTGCAGGGTTTCCACCAGGCACCTTACTAATTAGCTAACCCTTCGACTTAGGAGGGCACTAGTATATACACACTCACACACATGCACTTTCAGTTATCCCCCTTTCCAGCTCACACTCCTAAATTCTCTGCTATCAGAAACAGCAAGGAAGGCAAGTTATCACAATATATCAGAACACATTCCCATGGCAGGTTCTCACTGAGGTCCAGGCTGAGAATATATAAGGGACAATTAAAATTCAAGGGAGCTGAACATGGTGGTACACACTGTAATCCCAACATTCAGAAAGCTAAGGCAGGAGGATTGCCAAAAGTTCAAGGCCAGCCTACGTTGCACAGTTAGTACCAGACCAGCCAGGTATATACTGTGAGACACTAGACCAAAAGGAAGAAGTGGCGGGGAGGTAGCTTAGCGAATCCAGGACTTGCAGCACAAGTGGAGGACTTGAGTTTGCTCCTCAGCACCCACGCATGAAGCTGAGCATAGTAGCATGCTCTTGTAATCCTGGAGCTGGGGTGGTGGACACAGGCAGATCCTGAGACTTGATGGACATCAAGCCGAGCCTATCAGTGAACCCCAGGCTCTAGTGAGAGATTCTGCCTCAAAAACCAAAGTGGAGTACTACTAAAGAGGAACGACACCCAAGGTTGACCTCTGGCCTCTACACATGTGTATATACAAGTGTGTGTGCGTGCACACACGCACGCGTGCACACACACACACACACAAACAGCTAAAAGAATCTTTATTTGGATCAAAGTCAGGATGAGGCTCAGACTCCATGCTCTGCCCAGGGGCCCCCATCCAGAAGCTGGTAATGGAGTAAAGTTCTGATGGATCAGAACAATACCTAAGATAGATAGTTACAATCCGGGAGTGGTTCTGGGAAGCAGTTACTATTGGTCCATTTAAATAGTAACAAAATTCCTTGTCTGACCTCTTTATTATTGCGGTTCCCTCACACTCCCCGCATTGCCTTAGACTCTACTTCACCTATCCCCGAGACCATGTTAGACACCCCCCAACTTGGGCCCAGAGAGCCCAGCAGAGAACCAGGAGGCCTAAGAGGTTGTTGATTCTGACTTTCTGCTTTTGGTTGGTTCTCTTGGGAATCTAGAGAGGGCTTTGGAGGGACTCACCAGATGAGGCTGTGCTCTCTGAGTTAGATGTGTAGACAGGCAGTCTATGGGCTTAATCTACATGACAGAAGCCGAGGCCAATTTTTGTGGGCTGGATATTAGCAGGCATGATAACTTTGGAAAACAAGATGAAGAGGTAATCATTTCTTGGTGGGGGCTGGTAATAATTAAGGCATTTCAAAGGGATAACTGAGGGACTACAACAGGCTTTCTTTGGTTCCCTTTCATCCATCGTTTTAAAAGATTTCTAATTCTAGTTCCTTTAAGGTTAAAAAAAAGAATAAAAAAAAAGATTTTTAAAAATCATTTCCCAAATTCCTCCCCTTCGTCTACCCTTTCTTCTTCCTCGGTTTACCACAGGTCTTAGAATTCAGGATTGGGCTGGTGAAATCCAAGGTGTGAGCAAGTGGTTGTTTAGAATCCGGTAGGAAAGTCTGGCTAGTGCTCTGGAGGAACTGGCGTCACCTGACCAGGGTCACCATACTCGCAAACATAATCAAGAGCACTGCTGGGGTCAAGGAGGAGAACAGCCGAGATGGATATCTCAATACAGGAACACAGGGGAGAATCCCTTTCCCCCACTCAGAATGGCATTGCACACAGTAATAATCATTTGAAAGGGAACTATCTCTAGGCTGACGAGATGGCTCCGCAGATAAAGGCACTTGCAATGCAAACTTGACAACCTGGGTTCCATTCCCAGAACCCACAGTGGGAAGAGAGAACCAATTTCCAAAGGTTGCCCTCTTCATGTGCTCTGTGGCATTCAAACATCTGCACATGCACACACGCGCACATGCACACATGCACACACGCACACACGCACACACACACACATAAAATAGTAGTAGTAGTAGTAGTAGTAGTAAATAAGTAAATAAGCCTGGCACTGGAATGATCTTTAGGTCCTCAATATGATTTTTGTTTTGTTTTGTTTTCTTTGAGACAGGGTTTCTCTGTGAAACAGTTTTGGCTGTCCTGGAACTCACTCCGTAGACCAGTGTGGCCTTGAACTCACAGAGATCCGCCTACCTCTGCCTACTGAGTGCTAGGATTAAAGGCGTGCACCACCGCCACTGCCTAGCCCCTCAATATGACCTAACTCGATATGTTTCTATGTGTACTATATATAGAAAGGGATGATCTGCATATATAATATTTATATGACTTTAAGAGAAGGGGTCTTGCTTCAGCTGGATAGTACACACTATGTAGACCAAGCTGGCCTCGAACTCATGGCAACCCTCCTGCCTCAACCTTCTGAGTGCTGGAATTACAGACACATGTCACCAAGCCCAGCTTTAAGTCTGTTTTTAAACATTTTGGACTTCCCACATGGCAGCATCTGTACGGTGTGACACTCTCAGGCTTGCTGTTTGCTCCTCCTGTTTCCTCTTTCCTTCTAATAATGAAACTGCCCCCTTCTCTCCCTGCTCCTCCTCTTATCCCACCCTCTTCCACCACCTTCCATATCTCCAATCTCACCGTTTCCTCTTCTCTTCCATCTTTCCTTCTATCTGTAGAAACAAAATGGAAAGGCTTCCTTCTGACTCACAGCCCTCCCCAGCTCGGCTTTTCTTCTCCCCCTTTCCTGTTCCTATCTCCTTCTGTCACATCTTCCTCTTTCAGCTTTGGGGACTTTCTCTCCGCTCACTGGCCCACTCCCATTCTCACAAGTGCTTTCCCTTCCTTAATCTGTCTCACCAGGTGGTGGTGGCACACATCTTTAATCCTAGCACTCAGGAAGCAGATACAGGCAGCTCTCTGTGAGTTCAAGGCCAGCCTGGGTTACATAGCAAGTTGCAGGCCAGTCAAGACTACAGAGTGAGACCCTGTCAAAAAACAAACAAACAAACTGTCTCTATTTCTATTTCGGACAGCCTTGTTCTCAGATCTGCTACTTGGACAAGTTGCTAATTTTTCACTGTGCCTAAGTTTTCTCATGCATGATGACGCTAATAACAGTGTTTTGAAGTTGTTATAAAGGTCCGGTATATATAGTTTACAGTTTATAGTATATATAGTTTATACTGTATATAGCTTACTGTTGCCTACATCATGGTAGTTGCTGCGTCCGTGTTAGCCAAACCACCCACACTCTCTCACTTGACCCCACTTTCTCACTAGAGAGGTATCTAAGGAGTGATTCCACAAGATATGGGTGGTGTTAGGCCCCAAGGATGAGAGTTTCTCTTCTTAGGAAATGGGTTTGTTTTTAAGGAGATGGGGTGAGCGTGGTTTTCCCTAGCATCAGGCCCTAGTGACTCAGAGTGATGAGATTTCCCTGCCCACCTCCAGAGACTTCCTCTCTGCCCTATCTATTCCTAAGAACGTGGGTGGTACCCTCCAAAGAGAAACCCCTGATTTGGAAAGCATGTGGCAGTAGCTTCCCTTTCCACTCACTGTGGCAGGATCCTTGGTTCCACCACAAACGCAGACTGTAAAAACCAATCAGAAGGCAGATTATGTCCTGAGTAGGCTGCTAGCAGGGCAAAGCTCTACCAAAGGCACAGAAGGGAGGAGTAGGGCGTGGCATGGCAGGGAAGGGCCATGGCCCAAGCCCAAGGCTAGGAAAAGAGGAGAATGAGATTCTGGAGAAAACAAATGAAGGCATGAAGAAACTTTAAAAAAAAATAAGTAAAAAAGAAAAGGTCCCCACAGTTTGGAGGATTAGAAATAGATTCACTTCATTTCCTAAGTTGCAATTTCAAAATCTAACAGCTCCCATCCCCGAGGACTTTGAAAAGCTTCAGAGAGTAACTATGAACCCCTGAAGGAAAGGTCTCCAGCTGATTTGATCTGCTGCTGTACTTTTTAGCCGGCACACTCTTCACACGATGACATGTCTTATTGAGTAATATGTGATATTCCGCATGGCGAGACTATTGATGCAGAATTTCCTTTCCCCAAACTCAATATCCCAATCAAAGACTGCTGCAGCCCATCACTGAGGCCATCCACTTAAAGACAAGTTGTAAGATGCATATTGCCGAATATTCCCGTTCATTTTATGCTCACAGTGCTTAAAATCGCCTCTAAACAGCCTCTGCTCCCAGCCTATTAAGGTGTCTGTTATCCACACTCCATTCAATGGTGTGGAAATAATTGTCTTCAGACTACAGGGAAAAATTGATGGTCACAAGCCGAGTCAGCACTCCTGTTCTTTTCTCCCTCGGTTGAATCAGGTGTTATTTACCTCCTCCAGCACCTGGGACTCCTGATAAGTCACTCCCCTGGTAGCGCTTTTCCAGGACAGTGCTGTGGGGGTCTTTGGAAGAACTAGGGATCCTGCATAAATGGTATTGTTATCAGCACAATTCACACCGCCCCCAGATGTGCAAAGCCAAAACCACCGAGGGCATGCAGGCAAATGGGGCTTCCCCGGCTCCATCTGGTTCCTCTGAAGAGTGCTCACAGATGAGAAAGGAAATCGGAGAGAATAGCACTCGACTCAATGTGAGGGCCCATTTTTTTGTGAGGAGATGCTTACATTCCTGCAAAGACAGAGTCCTTTTGGGGTTGCACCCCTAGCCTGCCATCCGGCATCTCTGCCCACTCACGGGCCCTCCTCCCTGCTAACTTGGCTCTACTACAAAGACCTGTGCCTCTTAGAGGTGCAATTTCTTCATTTCATCTCACACAGGCCGGTGGAGGAGAGCAAATGCCCGACTTTGCCTTTAAATATCAACCCCACACACAGACAACACCATGGCAGCCTGAGAGGTTTCCATGGTGACAGAATGCAGGCCATGACCTCTGTAAATGTAATCAGAGCACTGGGATTGGTGTGTGAGACAGGTTTAATTTCTCCTCCAGTGGAATCTCTGTGGTCCAGGCCATACGTAGGTTTTATACATTGACAGCCTGCTGTCCTCACCAGGGCAGTTCTGCATATGGCAATCCCCCTGCCCCAGAGCTGATTTCTACTCTGCCTGAGCAGGCTTCAGGATGTAAAATGTTGCTCAGGTTTGGAACAGCAGTCACAGCAACACCTGGCATCCGTACCCAGCCTTCTCAGGAGGTCAGGCTGTCCCTTAAACGAGAAACAATTACAATACAAAAGCCGGACCGAGAACGCAAAAGACCAGCCAAGATTTTCATTCCTGCTCTAACACCACAGCGTGGTCTAAGCCTGTGCTTCCAACATCTTCACCTTAAGGGAGAAGACGCCCTGGCAAGGGAAGGTGGGAGACCTCTGTAGTCCCAGAAGAAGACAGTACCCAAACATGCTTAGCAGGGGAACTCTGCTACCCCTGCTGGAGCCCTGATCTAAGAAATGAAATTTCCGTATCACTGGTGTCAGCACTGCGGATGTGGGAGTGCAGGGGTAGAGGCAGGAGCCTCAGTAGGCCTTCCTCGCCCGTCTCCTGATCTGTAGACAAGGCCAAGATGCAGCCCTGGGATGCCCAAAGTAGGAAGCTAGCTTCTCACTAAACTGACAAGATATCAAGGTCTAAGCATCATCCAAGGAGACCACAAAACCTCTTTCTTTAAACCCTGTTTGGGCTCAGTGAAGAGTTTCCTTCTGCCTGAAGACCAGCATCCTCTGCTTCTGTTTGTGCATCACATGAGATGCTGGCTGACTCCAATCACCAGTCAACCTGCTTCTCTGAATCTTTCACTGTAACACACACACACACACACACACACACACACACACACACACACACACACACACACCACGGCAGTACAGACTAGGGAGAGACTCATAGTGCTAGCTGATAGGCTTTTCCCTCTCAAGAGCAGCTGACCCTTAGATTCCCCTTCAGAAACTCTTAGTTTCAGATCTGGAAGGAATCTGAGAAACCCTCCTAAGAGAAAACCCAAGGTCCAGACAAGAGAAACGGTGTGCCTAGGTTATAGCCCAGTGGTGGTGGAACTACAGTGGCATCGGGGACCCACTCTGCTCAGCTAAGTGACAATGCACCTCCTGAGTGCCTTTGAACCTCAAACTGAAATAGAAGGGAAGTGGGGGAAAATTCAAAAGTGGTTGCTGATACATCAGAATCAGGAAATGGTGATTTGGCTGAATCTATAGATAATAGCTTTACCGCTTCCTGTGGCAGCCGATGCCAAAGGAAAGAAAGCTCTAGAAAACAATGACAAGACTGTGACCTTCCACACAGTTGTTCCATGTCATCCATACTCTGTCTTTGGACCCATAGAGAAGAGGGTGGCCCTAATCGTTCAGAGGTTTTATTGTTTGATGTCCAGCACAGAATCATGAAGTCAATGAATAATGGAGTTTATGGTACCACACAGCCTGATATCTCTTCTCTTGGATGCTGAGTAATCAAGCCATCGAAGGCAGGCTATTGGGTTGTCTTTCTTTAATATTAAAGGGCCCAATTGCTAAATTGTAAATGAATAAATGGGCATCCTTCCAGTTTTAATGCGCCGGAATTCAATAATCTCTAAGAGTAGAAAGATCCCAGTCCTTCACCCTTTAAAGTGTTTGATTATGCGAGGGGTGACGTGTGTCTTGAAGGCAGTGCCTGTTCTCCTTGCTCCAGAGGTGACAGTATCATCGTGGCAAGCGCTGAGTGTGTCCAGCTCCCAAGAGCTAGCACAGACTCCAGCCTAGAAGCAGCGAAGCTCTTTCTAGTGTTTTCAAAAGAGGTTGAGGAAGCCAGCTATGTTTTATTTACATCAACCCAAGATGTTAACTAGCTTACAGGATAGCTCAGGAAAGGCCAGTTCTGCCATTCGTAGTCAAGGTTACATATGGGTTTAGTCCTCAGTGGGCCCTTCACTTTCTTGCTAGAAAAGGAAGCAAAACAAAACATTTCTGTTCCTTGGAATTTTTGTTAGCCAAATTCCAAAATGAACCAGAGCATGCCTGTAGTCAGAAAGAGAACAAAAAACACTGGTGTGCCTTCCTTCCTTCTTCCTTCCTTCTTCCTTCCTTCATTCTTCCTTCCTTCCTTCCTTCCTTCATCCCTCCCTCCATACCTCCATACTTCCATTCCTCCCTCCTTCCCTCTCTCCCTCCCTCCCTCCATACCTCCATCCCTCCTTCCCTCCTTCCCTTCCTCCCTCACTCCCTCCTTCCTTCATTCCCTCCCTCCTTCCCTCCCTTCCTCCCTCCTTCACTCCCTCCCCCTCTCCATCCCTTCTTCCCTTCCCTCCTCATTCTTCCAGCATTTATTGAACCAATATTGTGTTCAGAACACTAGGACACAAACATGTACAGACAATACAATACTCTTAAAAAGTGTGAAATCTGGGGACTGGAGAGATAGCTCAGGGGCTAAGAGCTCTCCGCTGTTCTTCCAGAGGACCTGGATTCAGTTCCCAGCACCCATCTCAGGAGGCTCGCAAGCATCTGTACCTCCAGTTCCAGGGGATATGCCGCCCTCTTCTGGCCTGTCTTGGCACTGCATACAGGTAGTGCAGACATTAATCATGCAGGCAAACCATCCATCCACATAAAACAAAAACAAGCATATATTTTTAGGTTTATTTTTATGTGTATGGATATTTCGCCTGCATGTACAATGTGTGCACCATCTCCATGCCTTGTACATGAAGAGGTCAGGTTCTTGCAAGAGGCCTGGAACTGGAGTTACAGGCCACCATGTGGGTGCTGAGAACTTAACCCAGTTCCTCTGCAAGAGTAGCCAGTGCTCTTAACCACTGAGTCATATCTCCAACACCAAGATAAATATATTTTTTAAAGTTTAACCTGGCAGTTTGTGCAAGTTCTCCTTCCTATATTGGACCCAGGCTATAAGGCTATAACGATCACCACATCCTGTATGGTTTGGTCCTGGAAACCTGACTATGGCAATGCTGGGGTGGAGAAACCTCCCTTCCTCTGTACCTCTCCTGGGGAAGGCTTTACCACTGCCATGGCTCTGAGGAGCGGGGTCCCTGACACGGCTACGCTCATGTCAGCACTATACACTCACTAAGAACTTCCTTATGTCCTATGACAGCACAATTCTCTTTAGAGACAGAAATACATGTCTAATTAATAGCCTTATTATGAACAGAGTGCCCCAAGATGTTTAGAATAAACAGAATTTCTCAAAGGAAATGTTCAGTTCATGATTTACGTAGACTGTGAGACACAAACCAAGGTCCATCCAGCCTACAAGCCAAGTGTGCTAATAACCAGAGCCTCGGCTTTGAGTAAGGCCTTGTCTCCCAATGTCTGACTGCAAAGGAGAGTACTCCGTCTATTTCACTTCAGCAGACGTTAGCTGAATACTTGGCATGTGCCAGGAACAGTATCAGAAGGTAAGAATTCATAAATAAATAAGACATGAATTACCTGGAGGTCTCACATGTCACTGTAGTCACACTCCTTATCCCATTAGTGTGTGTCAGTTTATCAGATTAGTCTCTGTCCTGAGGAACTGAGAGAGGACACAGGCAGGCAAATTTTGATAAGACATGAAAGGAGGAAATGTCCAGGACACTGAGCATTACACGGGAAAATTCGGGCCCGGGGAAATGTTAAAATTTATCCAAGAACTGGGTACCAAGGAAGGATGGAAAACAAAGGATTGGTAAGGAAGCAAAATTTGTTTCTCTCTTTCTCTCTCTCTCTCTCTCTCTCTCTCTCTCTCTGTGTGTGTGTGTGTGTGTGTGTGTGTGTGTGTGTGTGTGTGCGTGCGTGCGTGCGTGCGTGCGTGCACACACATACGTCTATGGAGGTCAGAGGTTAACATTGAGCATCTTTCTAATTTCTATCTATTTTTTTTTTGAGACAGGATCTTGCATGGAATGGAACATACAGGTCACAATTTGACAAAATTTGCTGCCCATCAAGGCCAGGGATTCTCCTGTTTCTCCCCAAAGATGGACTACAGACACATCAAACTCAAGAACTCATGATTGCAAAGTACGCACTTCACTGGCTGGCCCATCTCCCCAGCCTCCAGTGTGTTTTTACCTAGGAGCTCTGGTCGCTGTCTTCTGGAACCTCCCCCATCTTTGGCCAGCCATACAAGATCCCTGGCTCAGCCTCGGCTTTCTTTCACAACCTTTTCTTGTGCTAATAAAAGTTCTAATGTGGTCTCCGTTGTCTCTCAGGTGCTACCAGGCGAGATCATTTTAACAATTTACTTTAAGTCCACTGGGTCAAACAGCCTCAGCTGTCAAGTGCAATTATCTCAATCCTTTCTCATGTCTTTCTGAGGTTTCCAGTGTTATTACACTGATTTGTGCTTCTTCTTCCTCCTCCACTGACCCATTTTGGAGCCTGTTTGTTCTCAGCTCATTTTCAAAGAGCCTGTTCTTGCCATCCCGCCCTCGCGGTGCGGCCCTGCTGACTTTCCCTGCTGGAGAGATTCCATCATAAAGCGGCTGGGTTAGGAGGACCCAGGAATACCCACATCCTGCCTTCCATTCACATTTCGCCCCGGAGTCTGGTCCATCTGCAGGCTCTATCCTTACCCCTGTGATTTCCCACTTCAGAGTCTCATTATCTCTCCAGCAGCCTTCCTTCCTTAAGGGCTCCTTGTCAAGACTCTCAATTTTAAGACATAAAGCCCAAATCAAATAGCCTTGGGGATAAAGGGGAAGTTGTCACCAAGATGCCAAGGAAGAACTGAATCCTTGAACATGAAAGGGCAGGAATATATATAGGCCTTAAACATAGCTAGTTTTCAAGTCCCTAGGTTAAATATTTTCCTAGACCACAGTTCACATTCTAATTGATCCCACCCGCTCAGTTGTAGCCGTAAGAGAAGTGTTGTGTAGGAACATACAGCTCCCACCAAAGTCAATTGGGTATGATAGGTACAGTGAAAAAAATACTGGACCACACAAATTGTTAATTCTATTTTTTTTTTTAAAGTGGGTGGATTGATGAACAGAACATGCGATCTGGGCTAGAGAGACGGCTCAATGGTTAAGAGTATTTGTGGCTCAATCATGAGTACAGGGGTTTGGATCCCAGCATGCATATAACAAGCCAGGTATCCCACAAACAGCTGTAACCCCAGGGCATTCCACAAACAACCGCAGCTCCAGTACCAAGGAATCCAGTGCTCTCTTGTGGACTCCACACATGTACAGATGCATGCACTCATGTGCGTGCACACACACATATACATATGTGTGTGTGTGTGTATAACTAAGTAAGTAAATGAGTCTTTTTAAAAAGAAAAGAAAATGCTACCTACCCATCACATCCCCTTACTCTTCCTATTTCCTGGGATATTCCTGAATCACTGCAGGAGACGTTAACATTTACTTGCTCATGGGAGCTGGAGAGATGGCTCAGTGACTAAGAGTTCTTGTTGTTCTTGCAGAGGACTCAGTTTGTTCCCAGGACCCACTTTGGGCATCTCACAACCCCTGAGAAGTTACAGGGGATCTGAAACCATCTCCTGGCTCCCATGCATACCTAAAAGCACGTGGTACACATAAACTCCATGCAGAGATGAATAATTTTTTATCTTTAAAATCTATTTCCTTCACATGACTTTTTGGCTTCAAAAATGAAGGTGTGGCTGGATAAGAGGGTAATGAATCCTTATTCCATTCACTGGAGGCTTGCCATCAGCCTTCACGGAATTCTGCTACACACAGTGCTATGCTCTTTACAACATTGTTGACGATGTATTCAGGGTGGACCCAGATTCCACAGAAATGAAATTTTACCTTGTTCTTGACCAATGTCTTCCTCCTTCTTACATCTTCCCAAAGCCAGTACCATGGGTACCCAACAGTCCAGTCTGGGAAACCAGTGCTGTCCGCCACTCCTCTTTCTCCCTCATTCACTGATGCTTGCTAAGTACCTCCACACTATCTGCTACTGTCTAGCCCCATTGCTACTATCCTGGTCCGCGCCAACACTTTCTCTTGCCGTGTACCCTTCTCATCTTAGGCTGCGTGGTAATGGTGAATTTTGATTGTCAGCTTGGTTAAATTAAGAAACACTCATGTTAGGGTATTAATGAAGCGCATCTTCGGTGTGTCTTTAAAGGTGTTTCTAAAGATGTTTAATAAAGGGGAAAAGTTCCACCGTGAGTGTAGACAACTCCATCCCATGGGCTAGAGTCCTAGACTGCATCAAAAGGGGAAAGGGGAAACCCCAGCTAAGTTCTAGCACTCATTCCCCGTCCTCTGTCTCCTAGTTGGCACCACAGACCAAGATGGTCCTGGCACCATGCCTTTTCCGCTATGATGAATTGTATCCTCTGAACTATGAGCCAAAGAAAGCCTTAATTTGTTTTGATTTTGGGTTTTTTGTGGGGTTTTGTTGCTGTCATGTTGGTTTGGTTTCAGTCAGGTGTTTGGTCACAACGATATGAAAAGCAGCTAATACTCCTACACACCCGTTTTCTATCCTGTACCCAAGGATCTCCTTTAAAAGGGGGGAGGGTCTAGGAAGATGGTTCATGGGGTAAAAGCACTGACTGCTCTTCCAGAGGACCTGAGTTTAATTCCCAGCACCCATTCGGGTTGTTCACGACCCTCTATAACTCAGTTCCAGGGAAACCTGGCACCTTCCTCTCTGCAGGCACCCCATGTGCACATATCACACATGCATGCATGCAGACCCTCACCTACACATCCACACACAGTAGAAACAGTAATTATGTCAGGCAGTGGAGATGCACACCTTTAATCCCAGCACTCAGGAGGCAGCAGCAGGAGGCTCTCTGTGAGTTCAAGACCAGCCTGGTCTACAGAGCGAGTACCAGGACAGGCAGGGCTACACAGATGAAACATGTTTGAAAAAATCAAAATAACAATAGTAATAATTTAAACATCTATTTAATTTCCCTTCTCTACCAAAAGTTTTAGTTACTTCCCTAAATCCTCAGTGTGGTTAAGAAGCTTCCACCATCACCACCACTGTCACCACCATCACCACCACCACCATCACTACCATCACCACCATCACCACCACTGTCGCCACCATCACCACCATCACTACCATCATCACCAACATCACCACCACTGTCACCACCATCACCACCACTGTTACCACCATCACCACCACCACCACCATCACCACCATCACCACCATCACCACCACTGTCGCCACCATCACCACCATCACTACTGTCACCACCACCATCACCACCATCACCACCACTGCCTCCATCATCACCACCATCTCCACTACATTTGAGCTACTTTCTTCCCTGGTCCCTCTCTCTACATGGTCCCCTCACCCTGTCTTTTCTTATCTTTATTTTATTTTGGTAGAGTCTCACTGTGTGACCCTGGTTGGCCTGGGAGATGGACTTGAGATGGACTGGCCTCCAATTGGCAGAGATCCTCGTGCTGGGATTAAAGGCGTGCGCTACCATGCCCAGCACCCCGTGTCATCTTAAGTAACAAACGTCTTTTAATCTCTCAAATGAGCTGCACCCCACTCTTACTTTTCATAGTATGTTCCCCCCATCTGCAACACTGTCCCACACCCTTCGCTCAGCTAACCACCACTCACACTTCAAGTCACAGTTTAAAACATCACTTCTGCCAAAGCTGAGCTGTAAACCTCTCGTCTGCTCCTGCTGCACTAGGCACTGCCAGCTAAAGCTCATCCGTAACTGCACGTCTCCTACCTCTTGTCTTCCCCAACTGCAAGATTTTTCCTATGTTATTTATCATTTTATATCCAACACTCGTAGGAGGCCTCCAATAAATGCGCACTGAACTGAGGAGCTAGCTCAGTAGTTAAAATCCTATGCAAGCAAGAGTTCAGATACCCAGAGCCCACATAAAGTCCAGGTGGGTGTGGCAGCGTGTCTGTAATTCCAGCCTAGGAAGATAGAGACAGGGGATCCCCAGGGCAGGCCAACCAGAAAGAGTAGTCATACCTGCAGCTCTGGCTTTGATTGAGAGCCACCGCCTCATAAAGGAGCTGGAAGAGCAATTGAGGATGACGCTGGACATCACCCTTAGGCTTCCCCACATGTGCGGATGTGGATGTGCACATGTTCGCGTGTACGCACACATACACAAAGTTGGGAAATAAAAATAATTTTATGTGTATGGATGCTTTGCCTGCATGTGTGTCTGTGCACCACTCACATGCCTGGTGCCTGCAAATGCCAGAAGATGACAACTGACCGCCTGGAACTAGAATTGCAAATGTTGTGAGCTGACAAATGGGTGCTAGGAATGGAACTCAGGTTCTCTGGAAGGGCAGCCCGTGATCTTAACTGCTGAGCCGTCTCTCCAGCCCTCAAAATAAGGAATTTTTAAAATGTTTATTGAGTGAGTATTGCAAGGTCAATCTGTCCAGATTTTTTTAATTGGTTATTTTTAAATAATTTCAAACCTACCGAAAAGTTTCTATAACACATAGGCCTCTTGTATATCACTAATTGGATCCATCAATCACTAATTTCTGCCATTTGTTTATTTTTATATATATGTATATAATATGTATATGTATATTTGGTATATATGTGTATGTATGTATAGATGTGTATATAATGTAGTATCTGACCTCTTATTGGCCACGCCCACTCCCAGCTTCCAGCCTCTGACCCCAACTCTCTGCCTCTCTTCCTCTTCCGCTCTCACGGGAGCAGCAGCTGCTTCTCTTCCCTCTCCCCCCCTTCCCTCTATCTCTCTGTCTCTCTCTATCTCTTTATCTTCTCTCTTCTTTTCCCTCCATCACCCATCTAATAAATGTTTAACTCTGCATAGCGTGCCTACCCAGCTCTCTTTTGTCCATCCGTACCGCCGCACAGCCCATATGGGGACCCGGAGACTAGCCGCGTGGCCGCCCGCCCGCCACAGAGACCGCGTGGTCTGGGGACCTGCAGCAAGCTGCAGCAAGCTGCTGGGTCACCCTCTTTCTTTTAAAAAAACACAACAATGTGTATGTATGTATAGATGTGTATATATGTGTATGTATATATATATAATTTCCCTGAACCTTTCAAAAATAAATTACGAGCAGCTCCTTTCCCCCATTAAAACGTAGAAGTATTTCCTAACAATGTCTGCACTTTGTTCAAATTTATTAAAGCAAAGAACTTTAATAAAAACATGCGTAATTCCAAGTGTGCTGTTATTAGAAAAGTAGACAGCAGTGGGGAGGGAGGACAGTTGGGGATGAAGTACACACAGCGTCATCCCTCCCTCCTATCTCCCTGGGCTCTCACATCTTGAGGCTTTTCTCAAACCCTGGAGCTGTAGAGCTTGGGGGCTGAATGCTTGCTGAGCATGGGCAAGGCTCTGGGCTCCACCCCAGGACGGCCACTTCCCTAGCATCTGGCACCCGTGCCTTTACCTCTCCTTGCCCACTAACCTCTGTCGGGAGGGTAATCTAAGCTTTGTTTCACAGGGTCCCAGAGAAGACAGGCGGCCTAACCCACCGGAAGTGGAAGTTAGAGAGGGAACCGAGGTACAGGAAGTGGGAAGATGTCTCCTGGGACCCACGATCAAGCATGAGCAGTTCGGGGCTTCGGAGAAGGCAAGGAGATGAGCTTTGGGGCGGAAAGATTTGCACACCTTGGGTCCCGGGATTGTCCTGCTCAGCTGAGTGGAATACCAAACGAGGGTGTCTCGAAGCTGAGCTTCACCTCAGCCAGGCAATCGACAGGAGAAGCAGCGAGCGAGACCGACAGACTGTCACTGGCAAAATGAACTGTCACCTCCCATTTTTCAGAGGCACGGCGGGATGAATTGCAGCCTTGAACCGTGCGGCCCGCTGCTGATTGAGTTCCGCTGTCTTAGAACCCCGTCGAACAAGGCGAGTTCATTTCAGGCTGACGTCCCACCGCTTATCAATTTAGGAGCTAGTAAAATTAACCGCTTCGGAGCTGATTTTTGCCCTCCCCCTGCTTGGTTTCCACATCCGGAAAGGTCACGAAAATAAATCTCTCTGGGTCCCACTAACATAATACACAGTCTAGAAATGAGGTCTCACAAGGCTGAAGCCAAACATAACCCAGGCCCCAAAGCTTTCTGAGGGCCCTTTGGAGCCACCAGCCCATGGAAACAGTGTGACATGCCAGGCATTTGCTAACTGCACACACCGCCAGCTACTGCTCCCAAGAGCCTGCGGTTGGGTAGGGTTGAGTAGCAAAGGATGAAGGCGCTTCCCAAGGAACCCATGACTTTCTGCAGAGAAGTGTGCATTGGTTAGCTTCCTGTCCTCAGGGCCCTTCATACATGTAGTAGGTGCCCAACAAATGACAATAAAGCCAAATAAGATGTGATGTTTGCCAACGCATCCGTGATTACTTTGAAAAGCGGAAACAAATGAGCATGGACAGGACTTTGGTGTGCAGAGAGGGAAAAGGACTGTGACCCAGGAAAATACTGCCTGTCATCAGCCACTCCCCCAACACATCCCATACCGGAAATGACTCCTGAGGGCAGAGCGGACCGCACACCAGAACAGCAGCCTGTGTCCAGAAGCAAAATGTGCCTTCTGTTTCGTGTCTTCCCACCCGGTTTAACTGCTACTAAAGGCCCACATCTGCAGCTCAGATAGATAGTTCTTCCAGCATCCTCTCCTTCCCTCTTCCCCAAGGCAAACAATGGCACAGTCTCCCCCCCCCCCCCCCCCCCCCCGAGATACAAGCAAACCATCTCAGGACGATTTAAAAAACAAACCAAAACAAAACAAAAACCTTGCTTAACGCTCCTAGGTGCTCTCTACCTCTATCTGGAAGTGTCCACGAGGGTATCCCATCTTAGAAGAGGGGACATATGTTTTCCCTGGGAGCAGTGTGAGAAGAAAGGGCCCGTGGGCATGGAGATGGCTTCCGACAGGAAAACTGGTGTTCTCTCCAGCAGACATCTGGGCGAGGGCCAGCTGTTTTGGCTCAGTCACTGCCTAGCCCAAAGTAGCCATCTCTGCTGCAGTTATGTTCCCGTCCCGTTTGTAAGTAGTTTAAGCGTGTGTTTCAACTGGGGGCTTTAAAAATGATTTGTGTGTGTGTGCGTGTGTGTGTGTGTGTGAGAGAGAGAGAGAGGCTGCATGAGTTTATGTGCACCACATGCACGCATGTTTATGGGACCATGCAGGTCGGTCAGTACAGGGTGTTGGATCCCCTGGAGCTGGAGTTCAAGGTTGTGAGCTACCTGACCTGAGTGCTGGGAGTCAAACCCGGGTCCTCTGCCAGAGCAGTAAGTGCTTTTAATCAGTGAGCCATTGCTCCAGCCCTTTTACTGGGGACTTTTTGTTTGTTTGTTTTTGTTTTTTTGAGACAGGGTTTCTATGTAGCCTTTGCTGTCCTGGAACTTGCACTTGCTCTGTAGACCAGGTCTGTCCTCAAACTCACAGAGATTGACCTGCCGCTGCCTCCCAAGTGCTGGGATTAAAGGCCGTGCTTACTGGGGATTTTTAACCCCACACTGGAATGAGAAAACTGTATCCTCCTTCCCTAGCCATAGGACTTGAACAAACACACTAACTTATCTAAGTCCCAAATTTTCCACCTAGGAACTCACAGAATAGCTAAAAAGTTGTTTTTTTGTTTTTTGTTTTAAGGAAATTGGCTCTATGGTTTAAAGCACTTGCAGCTCTAGCAGAAGACCCGAGTTCAGTTCCCGGCACCCATATGGTGGCTCACAACTGACTGTAACTCTAGTTCCAGGAGAACCAATGCCCTCTTCTGGCTTCCAAGGCCAGCAGACATGTAGAGTGCACATTCATGTGTGCGGGCAAAACATCCATGCACATATAATAAAAATAAATGATCCTTTAAAATAACCTCATTTATATTAGAAAAACTTAACAGAATATACAGTTACGTACAGATGTTGGCATTTATTCATTTCAGTTTCAGCAACAGAAAAAAATTTTGAAGAGGGATGTCATAAATTATCTTGAAATTTGACCCAGAAATTGCACTTCTAAGAAGTCATCTCACAAAAGTAATCACTTCTATATGAAAGGAAGAAAGGGTGAGGAGTTTCACTGTAGGTTTTTAAGAAATTGGAGATAACACTAATCCTGTCAATAAAGGTCTGGGCAAATAAATGATGATTTATTTATACTTTGTAATTGTGTGCAGAAGTTAAAAAGAACAGAAGAATGTATATCTAAAACTCTTCAAGCAGTGATGTGAAATGTTAGCGTCCTCATGTATGAATTACATGTGAATCACATCATAAAGGACTTGGGTGTTCCTGAGACAAATAAATCAAGAGTGATCATAAAAAAACATGCCCCGCTAGCCCTTGGGGAATTGCCCAAAGCTTCGAGTGAGTAACAGTTGTATTTCATTTATGTATTGTGGACACCTCCTCATGTCAGTACCTTTTAATTTTATATTTTAAAAAATAACATCTAATAAAACAGAGGTCCTGGGTTCCAATAACAACCCTCGTGTAATGATGGGAGAGAGAAGGAGATTTACAGGCAGCTGAAGTGTGTTCTCAGAAGTATAAACCCACAGTCTCTAACAGCGTACATACAGCCTCCTGTCTGAAGTTGGAATGGCCCTAAGCTGGGAATCAGGCATCCAGTACTCTTGTCCCAGTGCCACCATTAACTTCGTACATGACATCAACCTAATCACTTATCTGGGCCCTGGTTTCCACATCCAGGAAATTAGAGTGTGAAAGCATATGTTCTCCAAGGTCCCTTCAAGCTGAGAAGTCCATGGTTCTATGAAGTCAGTTTTCAAAGATTCAATAAAGGATGTTTATATATAATTAAAGTCCCTGATCATTTCTGGCAATAACAGGAGGATTTTAACAAGGCCTTAAATACTCACAGGCAGAGAAAGTTCACTAAATTTTTTTTATTTAAACAAAAAAGTTCCTGCCCTTGAGAAACCTGTAATTTAAAAAAAGAAAATAAGACAGCTAAATCAATAGAAATATGAAGTGCCAAGTTTTACAAAAAGAAATGTGCAAAGTGATATTGTTAGAGGGGACCAGTAGTACTCAAATTTATGTTCCTAGAAGCCTCAGCATTCCTGAAGGGACTCAGAACTACTCAGGGACAGGACAAAGGGACAAAAGGGTGAGCTGTCCACTTCTCAGTCCCTGGTTTAATTGGAGTGGCTCTCCTTTCGTTTGTATCAGGCACCTTAGCAATCTAAGACTTTTACAGCAATGAGGCTGCTATAGCAGAACTTGGCTTGGATGATTCCTTGGGTCATCTTCATCTACATAACCCCACGTTTCTGAGAAGTGTGTAAAGCTTTTACGTACACAGGAAATGAACATCCTAAAAGCTGATTCCCCTTTAAAACATGATTAATTTGCAATGTGGATAAGGATTCTTAGGAACAGTTATGTTGCATGTGACACACTCAGATTTTCTTCCTAGATGTTCTGATCATGGGCCCTGGCCACAAAAGAATTGAACAGGAACACAAGGCAGGCAAAGAGATCATTTAAAAAAAATTGCAACATTTCTGGAATACCATGGAGAAACTGCCAGTTTAGTCACTGAAGTAAAAGACTGAACTAGACCCAAGGTCCAGTTGAAGAGCAGAAGGAGGGAGAAGATGAGCAAGGAAGTCAGGGCCGCGAGGGGTTGGTCCACCCACTGAGACAGTATGCCTGATCTAATGGGAGCTCACCAAAGCCAGCTGGACTGGGACTGAATGAGCATGTGATCAAACTGGACTCTCTAAATGTGGCTGCCAATGGGGATGGTCTGAGAAGCCATCGATAATGGCACGGGGACCTCTCTCTTCTGCATGTAATGGCTTTTCAGGACCCTAGTTTACTTGGATGAATATCTTCCTAGGCTGGGATGGAGGGGGGAGGGCCTTGGACTTAAGGCAGGGTACCCTGCCCTCTCTTAAGGATGGAAGGGGAGGGAGGAGGGTTAGTGGGGGAGTGGGAGGGGAATGGGAGAAGGGGAGGAAGTGTCAGTTTTTGAATGGAAAAAAAAACTGAACTAAAGCTGGAATTACTGGGCTCAACCCCCAAACTGACAGTCTCTGTTTCATAGAACCCATCTTAGAAATTGCAGAGTAACTGTTACAACTGCTAAGAGCTTTCTAGGCTTTTTCAGTTCACCCTTCAGCTCTGAGAGCTGGATATGACCATCTTCCCACTCTGCAATTAAGAAAGCTAAGACTGGGTTGGAGAGATGGCTCAGCGGTTAAGAGCATTGCCTGCTCTTCCAAAGGCCCTGAGCTCAATTCTCAGCAACCACATGGTGGCTCACAACCATCTGTAATGAGGTCTGGTGCCCTCTTCTGGCCTTCAGGGATATACACAGACAGAATATTGTATACATAATAAATAAATAAATATTAAAAAAAAAAGAAAGAAAGAAAGAAAGCTAAGACCAGGCATGCCTGTTCTTTCCCCAAAGTGCAGAGCCAGGATCCAAATCCGCAGAGTTGTGACCACAAGATCCAAGTTCAGCGCTACCAAATGGTGCTGCTGTACCCAGAGTGCTGAAGTAGGCAACTTGTTCACCAATGGTGGGAGTTAAACGGGACTCTGCCTCTGGTTCCTGTATAAATTTATTTTGTCTCACTATCCAATCCCAAAGAAGGTATTTCCTACCTCTTATCATGAAATAGGAGCCAGACGTGGTTAATAGAACTCTCTGTTCTTGTAGTGGTGCCCAGCATCCACTCAACAATGGCTCCCAGTCATCTGTGACTCCACTTCTGACCTCCTTGGTCCTCAGGCACACGTGTGGAACACAGATGTGCATGGAGGCAAACACTCATACACATAAATAAATAAATCTTTCTAAAAGTACAATGGCGCTGGGGATAAAGCGCTGTGCTCAAGCCTGAGAACGTGCGCTCAGCTTCTAGAATCCACATAGTGGAGGAAGAATAGAAATGCTCCGCAAAGTTGCCCTTTCACCTCCTCATGTGCACAGCGGTGTGCACATGCTCACAGGCACAACATGCACACATATGATACCGTTTTTAAATTTAAGATAAAAAAAATAATTAAGCTATTTCCAGGCCCCCTTCCTCTAAGTCTGATCCTAGATAAAGACCGTGATTTAGCTGCCATGTGTTCATTCCATCTCCTGCCATCAGCAGCTCCCCCTTTCCCCAGGAAAGAAAATAATACCGTCTCCACGGAGCTTGTTCTGACATCTCTGGGAGGAATCGACCACCCCTTCTTGGGTACAGATATTGAAGATGTGTGCGTATGCATGTGTGTACATGTCTCTGTCTGTGTATCTACAATATGTATCCATGATATCACTTTCTAGGCAATGTTTCCTGTAGTCCTCTCCCTCCCCAATAACATCATATCAACTTTACGAGCCAAAACTGTTATTCTTCTCTGTATCTATAGCATGCAACATAGTGCCTATCATATTCATAGGCTTGGTGAATGCTTGTTGTATGAATGAATGAATGAATGAATGAATGAATGAATGGATGAATGGATGGATGGATGAATGCTACTTCCAAGTTTGCTGGTGGGCTCTACCTTGGCACCTCATCTAATCTTATCTTTTTTGGGAACTCTCTTCCAGCCAAATTTTGCCAGTCCTAGGCTCTCATTCTTCTCCAAGTTTGCTCTTTCTTCAAACTGATCATCCCTAGGTAGCTAACCTTGTGTGCAATAATGAGGTCAGCCAGGGTTAATACAATGATGTGATTATTTTAACAATGGCTTTTCCCTTGAATAAGAAACAGTTCTTTGGCTTAATAGAGCCACTTTTAAATAGTGACCACATTATGTGGGCATTCAGAGTAGGTAGGGCTTGGGAAGTGGCAGGCAGGAGAAATTTAAGGGCCTCAAACTGAGGACTTCTGAAACGATATCACCCACCGGCATATATAAGAATCACAGAGCTTAAATTGCAAAGCGTTTAGATACTGACACTGAGGGCTGAGAAAGACGCTGTTCTATGGCAGATAAGCACTGTGTGTCGTATGCAAGGTCTTGGGCTCCATCCCTAACCCTGAGGAAAACAACAACCACGGCTGGCACTGAGCGTGTGCTCTCTACCATGATCCAGTGAACTAGTCAAACTTTTTTTTTATGTGGGAGGACCCAGCTCACTGTGGGTCATCCCTGGGTGAACATTCTGAGTTGTATAAGAAAACAGGCAGAAGCCGGGCGGGTGGCGGTGGCACACGCCTTTAATCCCAGCACTTGGGAGACAGAGGCAGGCGGATCTCTGTAAACTCAAGGCCAGCCTGGTCTACAAGAGCTAGTTCTAGGATAGGCTCCAAAGCTACAGAGAAACCCTGTCTCCAAAAACACAAACAAACAAAGCAAATTGAGCAATCCATGAGGAGCAAGCCAGTAAGAGGTGTTCTTCCATGGCCTCTGCAGTTCCTACATCCAAAGTTTGGGGTCAGAGGAGTTTGGGCTCTCCTGCTGACAGACTCACCTAAAGAAGAGTCAGTGCTGTATTGGATTAGTATGGATCTAATCTGTTGAAAATGGAAGGATTATCATCAGATAAATTGTCTTATTCACTAGATGAGGAAGCTGATGCTCAAAGGCCTGGGTGACTGTTGTCCAAGGCCACAAAGCCTGAATCAAAGATGGAACTAAAATGCTTCATCCCCCAAAGCCAATAGATGGGACTCTGGCTTTGAACTTTTTCAAATCACCAGAAGTTATTGTGGAACCTACTGTTTGCCACAGAGCTCAGACTGCAAAGGCAGCGGTTAAGGCTTCTAGATAGCAGCAGTTTCGTTAAATCTCAAGAAAGTGAACTTAATTATTAGATCCCAATTTATATTCAGGATCCTGGCTACACAGAAGCCTGGAAATATAGAATTTAACTGCTCAGCCCCTGCAGTACAGAAAATCATATAAGAAATAGCTAGGTGGTGAGGGCTGGAGAGGTGATTTATCCATTAGAAGCACTGGCTCCTGGTGTTGGTGGCACACACCTTTAATCCCAGCACTCAGGAGGCAGAGGCAGGTGCATTTCTGTGGGTTCAAGGCCATCCTGGTCTACAAAGTGAGTTACAGGACAATCAGAGCGACACAGAGAAACCCTGTCTAGATAAACTAGAAGGGGGGAAGAGGGAGGGAAGGAAAAGGAGGAGGAGAAGGAGAAGGAGAAGGAGAAGGAGAAGGAGAAGGAGAAGGAGAAGAAGAAGAAGAAGAAGAAGAAGAAGAAGAAGAAGAAGAAGAAGAAGAAGAAGAAGAAGAAGAAGAAGAAAGGGAGGGGAGGAAGAGAGAAAGAAGAAGGAGGAGGAGAAAAAGGAGAAGGAGGAGGAAGAAGAGAAGAAGAAAGAATGGGCTGTTCTTTCAGAGGACCTGTGTTCAATTCCCAGCACTCACATGGTGGTTCACCCCATCTGTAAGTCTAGTTCCAGGGGATTCAATACCCTTGTATGGTCTCTGTGGGTACGAGGCACACAGGCTGTGTACAGATATACAAGCAGGCAAAACAAGTGTACACATAAAACAGTAAAAAGGGATCAGTTACTAAGGGATCTTCTCGAAAGCATTAGATATTATTTTTCAGAACCTACTGAAATCTTGTCAACTTGACAGAAATGGGATATTGTTTTAATTAATATTTGCTTGATTTTTGTTAAGAGTAAGTTTTTTAGTGTATCTACTGGTCTTTTATTTTATTTATTTTTTTATTTTGTATGCATTCATGGTTTGCCTGCATGTATGTCTGTGTGAGGGTGTCAGATACTGGAATTACAGACAGTTGTGAGCTGCCATATGGGTTCTGGGAATTGAACTTAGGTCCTCTGGAAGAACATTCAATGCTCTTAACCGCTGAACCATCTCTCCAGTCTTTTTTATATGTCCTCATATATTTTTATTTCTTCACTTGTTATTCTTCCCCATTTCCTTTTTGGGAAGTTTTGTGTTCTTTTTACATTTCTTCTAGATCTTGTATCAACTCATTAACCAAAGGCTATTTTTTAATGCCAAATGTTGCCAGGATCCAATCCTGGTGTGATTAATTGAGCTGATGGCTCCTTTATTATTTGGCAGACCCTCACTGCCTACGTGATTGGGGTTTTCCACTCCTATTCTGCGCTCTGACTCTAGTTGCGCTTCCCATCCTCCCCCCCTTCCAGCCGCAGAGCCCTGCAGCCTTGGGACCTGGGAGGTGAAGACAGATGCTGGAGAATGGGAGGTCTCTCTTGTTCAGGGTATGATGAAGGCTCGTATGCCATGAGGTTGGCTAACAAGGTTAGAGTGGAGAAACGAGAACCCAGACAAACAGTGTGCTGTTTGGAAAGACATCTACAGTCACAGGACAAGTTAACAAAACACCTCTCAATGGCCCTGATCTTCATTTATATTTCTCGCCTCAGTGGGAGGATGTGGTTTCAGGAGCTAGAACCACAGATATGAAGCAAATGGTTCAGGTTGATAAAGGAAGTTGTGTATAAAGGAACAGCTGCATTTGAGTCCTTAGCTGTTTGGTTTTCTATGTCTTATCAGATTGTCAAATGCACCTCTTACAGAGACTAGACTCTTGCTTTACTAGGCTCCCTTGCAACTAGAGATGGTCACATGACTCAGTTCTGACCACTGAGGAGTCAGAAAAGGTACTGGTGGTCCTTCTAGTCAAAGGAATAAATATGCAGAGGTTCCTACACTTTCTTCTATGTCTACGGACACAGTTGCATAGGAAGTGGCTTCAGTCTGATGTGGCGGTGCACACCTGTGTTGGGGAGTGGAGACAGAAAGATCGTGAGTTCCAGGCCAGCCCGGGATACAGAGGGAGACTGTCTATAAAACAATTAGAAAAAAATGTTTAAAAAAAAAAAACTCCAGGGGCTGGAGAGATGGCTCAGTGGTTAAGAGCACTGACTGCTCTTCCAGAGGACCCGGGTTCAATTCCCAACACCCACATGGCAGCTCACAACTGTCTGAAGATCCAGTTGCTGGGGATCTGACACCTTCACACCAATGCACATAAAATAAAGTTAAATAAACCATAAAAATATTTAAAAAAAAAACTTCAACAATGGCAACCACACAGCAACAAACCTGAAGGCTCAAAGCCAGCACCAAGGAAACCAGAAACCAACCAACAAAACACCAAAAGAGAAAAGCATAAGCCTGGTCCACTGTTCCAATTTTGAACTGAGGGCTCAACGCACCTTACTTTATATGCGATGTTTGGTGAGGCTTTAAGTATTCTCTTAACTACCTCTGTACTTTGGTATATTATAAAAATGGTAAGGAAACAATTATTTATACAAGAACTTGGGATCATAAGTATACCTGATCTGTTAGGACTGGATAGTATAATGACTGACTCTAGAATGTGCTAAAGGACAGAAATACCTGGTACTTTTGCTCACTCTCTACAAACACTGCACTTCTCTAGGACAAGACCCCCCCAACCCCGGGACCTTTTTCTAGGCCTCTATCCCCAGCCAGAGCTGTTCCCTAAGGGACCTGCTGGATAACCAGCAAACTAATCTTTTTGTTGTTGTTGTTTTTGTTTTGTTTTGTTTTTCGAGACAGAGTTTCTCTGTAGCTGTCCTGGAACTAGCTCTTGTAGACCAGGCTGGCCTCGAACTCACAGAGATCTGCCTGCCTCTGCCTCCCAAGTGCTGGGATTAAAGGCGTGCGCCACCACTGCCTGGCCCAGCAAACTAATCTTAAACAGTTCATGCCAAGGTGTTAATGACAGATAATGGTTTAATGTATTACATTTACATTTTAATAGTCATTAAATGCCTAACTCAAAGGAACCCCAGTGAAAACTGTGGGGACAGCAAACACCTTGCTCTTTCCTTCTGCCTGAAAAACATCTCCAAATGGACCCTGAACCTTCTTCACTAAACCAGGCCACAGCCTAAGAAGCCCACAGGACCCCAGGCAACCCCTACCAGCCACTGATGGGAGATAAATCTTTAAAGAGACAAGACAGAAGATGAGCTTGTTGGGCCAGAACAAACAAGTATTTATCCAGGCGTGAGAAGACCTGAGTTCTATTTGGGGCTTTGACATTGGTTGTTTAGACAGTCTTACAAGCAACTAAACATTTGCAGGCCTTGCTCTTCTTCAAATGAAAGGATTGACATTAGAAATAATGTCTCCAAATAATATTTCACGCTTGGCTGGGGACTCAAAATTGATGGTCAGATGCCTCATTTGATAAAGGTGTTTGCCACAAAAACCTAGTGACCTGAGTTCCATGCCCAGAATCCATGTAAAGCAGAAGTCAAGGCTGCCCTCACAAAGTAGTGACCTCCACACACAAGCCATGACAGGCATAGCATGCACACAGAGAGAGAGAATATTTAATAAATAAAAATTAAAGCTTTTCCTGTTTAGGAAAAAATATTCACCCCCCAATAGGGTAAGCCACCAGGGAAATGGTGTAAACCAACATTTAGCGTGACTGCAAGTCACCAAAGGTTGAGAAACTAGGTATTTCAGGTGCACCAGGTTGAACCACCAGTCTGGTGGTTCAGTGAGCCTAAGGGCGACTTGTGGGAAGTACTCAGAGCCTCTGTGTGAGAAGGGTCTGCGTGGTCCGGAAGAGACATCCAGCGCGCGTCAAGTGGGGAAAAACCAGGTGTGCGTATAACGTTTAGTAAAATGCCTTTCTAATTCTCAATGCTCCAGGAAGGAATCTCTGATATTAAATTAAGCTGTTAACCCTCTAGGCGCTCCTGTCGTTTATTGTTAAGGAATTAATAGAAATGCGGGAATGCAGATGGCCTGGCTGTCATCTCCGAGAGGCGATTTTTCTGATCTCCACCGACGTTTCCAGCATCTTTCATTAACCGCTCATGTACCAATTTGTCATTTTAACGGAGCAGGAAGGAAACTCCCTACCTCAAGGGCAGGTTGGAGAACCCTCCTAGGGCCAGTCCTCCTAGGGTGCCACGTGCCTGGGAGCAGGGAAGGGACGCCACGTCATTTTAGGAAGTCGGCATTCCGAAGTTTGACTGTCCTGGACACAAGCTTTGAGGGACTATAGGAGTCGGTTTGAGCAATCCTAGGCAGAGCAAGAGATGTAAAGAAACTTCTCGATTTGCTCAGACTTTCCATACGCAGGTAGTCAGCTCAACAAGGGGAGGCGCCACCTACAGGAGAGATGGAGATTTGCCATCTGCTCTCTGCTGCGGCATCTGAGGGTGCTTCCCTCCTCCTCCAGGTGACAGCCCTAAACATTGACCCTATGCTTTCGTCGCCCCAAGCACCTCCCTAAGAGTTTGACATATATTAAATCTTTTAAACTCCCCAGTAACCTTATTAGATAGGTTTTTATCGTCATTTTATTTTTAGTACATAAAAAATTACAGCTCCAGAGAATAACTTGCCCAAAGTCACACCATTAGGAAGTGGGAGGGGGAGATTCCAGCCCTGAGACCTGGTTCAGATCTGGAATCCTAAAAGCAACACCTTGTGTAGCAGGAATGAAAGAGTTGGGCCTAGCTCCACCCATGGTTCACGAGGGACCCGTGGGCTAAGTACTCCGCTCATGGGCCCTCAGTTCTGCAGCTTGGGGTTCCCGTGTTTCTAAGACTTCAATACTCGCTGAACAGAAAATCGCTGCTGAAGTAAGTATAATCTCATTTCATTTTTAAAGAGGCCAGCATGTCGAGAGATTGAATAGCTGGCATCGTCAGTTTGTAGATAACGGAGAAATAAGGGCCTGAGTCTTGAACACACTCTCCGGCTCAGAGCAAGAACTATCACTAGAACCCACATCTAGCTCCCACCAGTCCCCTGCTTTTCTCTCCACACTACACCCCCTCTTTCCTCTTCCATAGCTGAGATCGTGTGGATTTGGAGTCTTCAGGCCCACTCTCTGACCAAATATACTCAAAAAACAAAACCCAAAAACCTGATGGCGCTTGCCTGAGTTCCCACCACCGGTGACTCATGCCTTTCTCTAAGACGTGAATCCTATGCAAACACTATTAAGCTTTTGAACTGCAGACCATCACTTCCTGTGTACATGACTGGCTTTCTAAAGCCGTGCAACTCCCAGTGTGGTCCACGGGGAACAGCTTCATTGTTGTCACATGTTAGAAGTACAAGTCGCAGGCTCCCCCCCCCCCCCCCCCCCCCCCCCCCCCGCCCCGTGACCCACTGAGTCAGAATCATGAGGTTTTCTAACTGCTGCGTATATGCTCGAATTACACCCTGCCGGACGTATACAAACAGTGACCCTGGACAATTGCCCTCATGTAATCACCGGTGATTTGGGTTCAACAAGAGTGGAGAAGGAGCTGTATATTTCTCAACAGTACGTATCACCTGAGACCAGCCACTCTGGTCTGCAGACTCCATTTTAAATGGCATCTACCAAAGAGTTTTGGATGGCAGATATGGGGGGTGGGTAGTACCCTAGAGTAGATGGATGGGGGAAGTTATTACAGGGGGGTGAAAGGGTACAGCACATGAAACCTTAGAATCAAACCAACTGAGATATGAATTCACCCATGTATCTGGCATCTCTCCATCTGAGTATATTCAAATCTAAAGGCATTCGCGTGTATCTAGCCGGTGGCAAAACCTGTTTGTAACCTTACCTTCTGCTGTGCCCTGCCTGTCTCCGTTACAAATGAAGATCTTCCCAGTCCCCTCTGACCGTCAGTTAGCTCTCCAATTTCATTCTGGAGTTAACTGCACTGTGGTGGCAGACAAAGCTGGCCTGACGGCAGGAATACTGTTCCCTGATGGTATCAGAGCCTCTTCCGTATTTATGTTTGCCGTGTGACTGTCACTTGTATACAATCACACAGAGACTCTGATATTAAGCCCCAGCTAGGAAATCACCCCCCTGGCACAGCTCTGGTGGAAAAGGAAAAAGGGACTTCAGTGGCAACCAGATATCAAACACAAATTACATGGCCCTTGTACCAAAAGAGGCATCTTTAAGAAGGCATGTCTTCTGGTCCTCCTTCAGGTGATATGGCACCCAGAGGAACCCTGATAGATAACAACCTCTTCTATTTGTAAAGGCCGCTTGTGAAGGAGATTCCATAAGCTCTCAGTGGCGGAATCTGTTGTTCAGAAAGCATCCACTCGCTTCTGTGCCCCTCCATGGGAGAAATAAGTGTCCACACTCCACTGATGATGGGCCTGGCCATATGACTTCCTCCAGCCAATGGAATGTAAACAGAGGTTTTAACTTGAAAGGCTTGGCTTGGTTTGACATCTTGCAATTCTCCCCTTTGTCAGGAGAAAGGAGAGCCTGCTCCTGTCTCTTAATAAGGAACTACATGGGATAGCCACAGACAAGATCGCAATGTGGCGAGAATTCGCTGCAACCTGTCCACAAATGTGTGAACAAGAGATAAATGTTGTAAGGCTCTTCGAGTTTGGGATATTTGTTATGCAGCCTTACTGTACTAAAGTTGACTAATACACTTTCTCAGACATCTGTTCTACTGACCTTTTGCTGGAGAGTTATTTACTGTGCCTAACCTAAAGCATGCATCATTTAATCTGTGGTTCAGTGGGAGGGGTCACTAGATTGAATGCCTAATCCTAAACATCCGAGGGTGCCTAGGAATATAGCTCAATTAGCACAGTGTTTGCCTAGTACACACAAAACCCTGGGTTCTAAAAAACCTGGTGTGGTGATGCACACCTGTGATCTCAGCACATGGGCGGTGGAGGCAGGAGAGTATGAAATTCAAGGTCACCTGCTGCTGTATGAGGAATCGGAGGCCCCACTATGTTAGAGATCCTGTCTTGAGTATTTTTTAAAGGAAACGTCCAAAAATATACCAGATGTATTTGCTATTTGGGTCAATAGAACTGAGATACTCTCAGAGAAATGTTTGCTACAAAGTATCATTAACTCTTCCTTTGGATCTATTAGAATATGGGTTCTAATATAATTAGAAAAGTAGCAAGCAATTGGAGCAGTGGAGATGGCAGTTTTTGTTGTAGGAGGAATGGGCTGTGTCTCGCTGCCCGGCTAGCTTAGCCCCAAAATAACCACATAGAAATTGTATTAATTAAATTACTGCTTGGCCCCATTATATCTAGCTTCTTCTTGGCCAACTCTCAAATCTTGATTTAACCCATTTCTATTAATCTGTGTTTACCATGAGGTCGTGACTTATCGGGAAAGATCCTAATTAGCGTCCGTCTCAGAGGGAGTTTCATGGTGTCTGCCACATTGCCTTCTTCCCAGCATTCTGTTCGATCTACTCCGCCTACCTAATTTCTGCTCTATCAAAAGGCCAAGGCAGTTTCTTTACTCAACCAATGATAGCAACATATAGTCAGAAGGACCTCCTATACCAAGTTTTGGTTCCCAGCACCCACACTGGGTGGCTCATAACCACCTGTAACTCCAGGCCCAGAGGATCTGATGCCATTTTTTTGCCTCCTAGATCACTTGCACACACATAGCAGATACACACACAGAGAGAGAGAGAGAAAGAGAGAGAGAGAGAGAGAGAGAGAGAGAGAGAGAGAGAGAGAGAGAGAGAAAGGCATACACAATTTTTAAAGTGTAAAGAAAAATCCTAAGGTGAGGTGAGAGCTGAGAACCTGACTCTGGAACTGTCGGGTTTCCTGTTCTCTAGTTTTCTGCCTTCACGCTGTTTCTCTCTCTCTCTCTCTTTCTCTCTCTCTCTCTCTCAGATCTGTTTTTCCCAGGTGAAGGGATAGCCTTGGCACTGTCAAATCCAGTTTCAGCCCCATGTGACCTCAGCCCATAGGATCTTAGACGTCTGTTCTTCCTCCTGCAACTACACACCACTGACTCGGTGGCTAACGAGCAGAAATGTTTGAGACCAAGAGCCTGCAAAGTCAGTGTCTGAGGAGGGTACGCCTCCTCCTAAACGGTGCCCACCTTCTAGCTGTGTGACCGCACAGTGGAAAGGATGAGTTAGCTCCCTGGAGCCTCTTTCCCAAGGGCACTAAAATCATTCAGAAAGCCTGAGATCAACTCATGAAGGGGCTGCCTCCTGATCCTGCTACCCTAGGGACTAGGCTTTCAGTGTATGGATTTGAGTGGATACACATGTACAGCACTTACTGCGCTGTGCCAAAGGTGGCACCTAATTATGAAAACCATTGAGTAACAATGTCAGTGAGAAGCCACTCAAGACTTTTGTGCTAGGCAGAGACACAATGAAGCCAGCATCTTAGCAGACATTTGTGAGTTCAAGGCCAGTCTGGTGTACTTAGCAAGTTCCAGGCCAGCCAGAAATACATAGGGAGACCCTGTCTCAAAAACAAAAAAAAACAACCCTCACCCTCTGCAAAAGAACAGTGTCTTAGGGCCAGGTCATCCCCAACTATATAGCAAGGGCCAGGCCAGTTTGGACTACATTAGATTCTGTCTCAAAACAACAGGGGCTGGTTAGATGGCTCACAGATTAAGAGTACTTGCTGCTCTTCTAGAGGACCAGAGTTTGATTCCCAGCACCTCCATGGCAGCTTATAACCATTCATAATTCCAATTCTAAGTTTCCTGATTCCTTGTTCTGGTCTCTGAGGGCACCACACACAGACACACACACACACACACACACACACACACACACACACACACACACACACGTGTGGTGGTTTGGATGAGACTGGCCACCATGAGCTAGGACGTTTAAGTACAGAACTGTTTTGGGAAGGATTGGGAAGAGGCCTTGTTTAAGGAGCTGTGTCCTTAAGGGTAGGCTTTGGGGTTTCAGAAATCCACACCAGGGTCAGTCTCCCCATCTCTGTGTCCAACTTTCCAATCAAATGTAAGCTCTCAGCTGCTGCTCAAGTGCCTCCTTGCCTGCCACACCTGCCTGCTGCCTGTCTGCAATGCTTTCCATCGTAACAGCCACAGGCTCACCCTCATTCTGGATCCAGCATCACCGCTCTAAAACTAGAAGCAAGGCCCCCAATTAAATTCTTTCTTTTTTAAGTTTCCTTGGTCCCAGTGTCTCTTCACAGCAGCAGAAACGTAACAAAGACGCTATGGATTCCATCTTCCAGGCCAACCTGGCTGTATAGCAGGCAGAGGTGGGAGTTGGGGAGAGGCAGTATCTCGGGATGGTGTATATGATTGCTATGTTCCGGGGGTGGGGCATGGATTAACAGAGAGAGACCAACTGAAAGGCAATTTCATACTGAAGGGGGAAAGGCCTGAAGGGTAGGGTGGCATTGCGAGTTAAAATCGATTATGATAGAAAGTTCAGGAATCCTACCACCTGGTGGGAAGGGAAGGGGTGAAGGAGGCAGGCGACGGGGCTTGGTAAGTCAGTTCTGTGATTTGTGCTTCTGTGCTGAAAGAGTAGAAAAGCTAGCTGCCTCTCATTGTAGCCTTCAGGAGGCAGAAGCAGGCAGATCTCTCCAAGGCCAACTTGATCTACATAGGGAGTTCCAATCCAGCCAAGCTAGACAGTGAGACCCTGAGGGTGTAGCTCACTGACAGAGCACTTATCCAGTCTATGCAGGGCCCAGGGTTTATCCTCAGCATAGAGAAGGAGAAACAAGGAAAGAGAGGAGGAGGAAGAGGAATATCTTACAAGATATGAACATTAGTGGAGATGCCAATCATGGCTGAGAGAGGCAATGTGGTAATTTGGACAAGTAGATTTTTAGACACCAGTTGGAATCTAACCAAAGTGCCCAGCCCCAGTTAGAAACTTGGGACAGCGTCTTGAGAGGGGAGCTGGGAAACTGCCAGAGGCCGATGGAAGGTGACAGTTGTAGGAAAAGAGAAGCCGAAGGTCAAAGCCAGTCTTGCAGACGGCTGAGTTAGGATGGAGATGTGGGCAGCGTGGCTGCTGGGAAGCAAAGGACAAGAAGGATGCACAGAGGCTCCCAGGAGCCAAGGAAGAAGGGTAGCTTGGATGTCCAGATTGGAGGCCTCCTCCCAGTTACATCCCTCACCCAGGAACCTCCTCAGAAGTTGGGTGTGGGAGAAGGGGCTTTGTGAGCCTGTGAAGAAAGAGCCAGGGCAGGGAAAATGGAGATGCGCAAACAGTAACGAACCCTGTTTTCTTCTACTTCGTATGCAGGAAGTAATCCAGGGCTGTAGCTGGGGCCGTGATTGGTGTATTCTGGATGTTCAAAGGTCGTCTGGCATGGAGACAGGGTAAATTATGGCCTGCGTGTATGAATCTGAGGAGGCTCTCCATTAACATTTATTAGAAATTGTCGTCGCTTCGACCTGAATGGGCCCCAGATGTGGAAACACTGGCTGCCCCAGACTTTTCTTCCAGGCTGTGATCTCTTCTCTGATTTATTGTTATTAAACATGACCAGATTTTGTAGAGGGGAAAATTGAAGAAAGCAACACACACATGAGGAGCTGTTGGGTGGAGGCTGCCAAGAGAAACAAACCATTTAATGATTTCTGGTGGCCGTGGGAGCAGGAGGAGAGACAGGCATTGTTCTGGGACTCCAGAAGGCCCGCTTCCTAAATCAAAATGACACAGGCTGGACTTCTGGGCGAATGTCTTCACCCTGAGGCTCAGGGGTAGTTGAAGGTAACAAGAAGGGCAAAGAATACAGCCAGTCCTGAGAATTCTGGGAGCAATGTGGGAGACCCTTTTCCTTGGGACATGCTACCTTGCAGGTGGTGATGTCATGAGTCATCACGCCCAGTGGATATTGGGTAATTTTTTCTTATCAATTACATTCACTATCCTATTGTTTAACTGAGAGATGCCAAGAAATCCACGTTAGAGCCCCACCTTCTGGTAGCATCCGTTCCACATCCCTGATTCACCCGTTCAACACAATGTCATTAAGCACTGTTATACAGTCGTTGGGGTAATGCTAGTAAATGAAAGACGAAGTTTCTGCTCTGTGAACACATGACTGTCAGGAGACAAAAAACTTGAATTTTTTAAAATGTATGCATTTGTTTCATGTGTGTGTGTTTTGCCTGAATGTATATATGTGTGCCCAGTGCATGCTTGTTACCCTTGGAGGCCAGAAAAAGGCATCAGATCCCCTGAAACTGGGATTACAGATGGTTGTAAGCCATCATGTGTATGCTGAGAATTGAACCATGGTCCTCTGAAAAAGCAGTCAGCACTTTTAACCACTGAGCCATCTCTCCGGCTCTTATGAAGACAAAATCAGAAAGATAAGACAAAAGAAATAAAGACAAACAGATAGACTGTCTACTCCAAGTGTCTGGAGACGAGGGCAGACCAGGAGAGGTATTGTGATAGGGTGACTGAACTCCAGTCTTGTCTGCTCTGCCTAACATGGCTGTGAGCTAAGACAAATTACTTAGCTTCTTTAACTTTATTTCTTTTTCTTTTTATGTACATAGGTGGTTTGCCTGCATAAATATCTGTATGAGGGCGTCAGATCCCCTGGAACTGGAGTTACAGACAGTTGTGAACCACCATGTGGGTGCTGGGCTCGAACCCAGGTGCTCTGGAAGAGCGGCCAGTGCTCTTAACCACCAAGCCATCTCTCCAGTCCCTCAACTTCATTTCTTGTTTGTAAAGGGGTAATACACCTGCCTCATTTTATCTCACAGATTAGTTATGAAAACTAAATGTGGCGATGCATTTAAAGAGTCCTTTGGAAACTGTGCATTGCTCCGCAGCCTCCATGTGCTTATGGTAAGTGCCCATTGAACGGCACAGTGAGTGCTATGGGATGAGACATTACCGGCAAGGAATCCAGAGACTCACATGGCTTCTGTTTTCTCTCAGGAAAGGGAGAAGAGGGACGGCCCCCTGACCACTGAACATTTGTCTTTTGGAGGGCCTCTCAGACTTTAAGTCTGCTTTGTATGTGCAAACCACCCATAGGAGATTCTCACTCTTCTTCCCAGAGGTCCATATAAAACTACCCCACCATGGGGGTGTGGATGCAGGCACTGAGGAAAGTCTCTGAAGGTCCAGTGACTTTTGTTTCAGAAATCATCGTCTTCCAGATTCTTTTGGTCCCTGCGTCTAGGCCTTCTTGTGAAGGGATTGTGTATAAGCCCTTCTGGATTCATCTCCCTGCATGCATTGTCTCCCAGTGCACATACATCACACACAGCTACGCACTGGCTCACACCGGTGTCACGTGCAGAATTAGTGCAGACATTCCTAGGGTCAGGCTTTCTTATTATACCAAGCAATGAACCAAGGAGCCAGGGGGGGAAGGCCACAGCTGCTTCCCTCCTGCCTTGGGTTTGCTTCCTAAGCCTCTAGCGTCTGTGAGTCCAGTCTATAAGGAGTTAATGGTTTCCTTAACCTGCTTCCTAGCACTAGCTGAGTGAAGCCATCACCATGACCTTTGTCCTTGTGACCATCACCTCTACATGCAAACACATCTCTTACATGATGTCCAAGGTCTGTGAGCAGTTCCAGAACTGTGCCTTCCAAACAACTGACCGCAGGTGTTAGGAAAAGGACAGAAGCCCAATTGTGGCCAGAGCCCATCCATAATGATGCTAGCAAGTGGGGCTGTGTTCCTGGCATTTCAGATGGAAAAAAATTTTTTAATGGGGACCGGGCACATTTCTCTCACCCCGTCACAACCTATAGCTTCGTTGACAATGTCTTCCTTTTGGGAGATAATAGGTTTTCTCCAGCATCCTGGATGTAGGAATGAGAATAAAGAAACAAGGACAAGACCTATGCAGGTGAGGTTATAGGGAATCAGAAATATTCCCTAAGGATTTCCTCTTCTGGAGAGACCCGCCTTCAAGCGCAGGTGTTCCACAAGCCCACCTTGACCTTGCGGGGGACGGGAGGAGAGGGAGGTCAGAGGACTGAATTCTGGTTTGTTGAGTTTCACAGGAAAGAACAAAAAAAAAGAGAAAAGGAACAAAGAAAAAGACAAGGGGATGGAGGGAGGAGAGGAGGGAGAAAGAGGAGAGAGGAAAGAAAAGAGAGGTTTGGATGGAGGAGGTTCAGAGGGGCAGGAAAGGAGAAGAAGGAAAATTGCCTTTATTAAAATTTAGCAAGCACACAAGCCACAACAAATATGTGGAAGTCAACAGGCAGCTTGCAAGAATTGGTTATTTCCTACCATAGTATGCCAGGCCTGGCAGGAAGCATCTGTACTTGTAGTCAGACTTTCTTTAGACCTCCAGCTCCCAAATAATGATATGGAGACTTCTTATTAATTATGAAATCTTGGCCTTTGCTTAAGCTTGTTCCCAAATCTCTCTCTCTCTCTCTCTCTGAGACAGGGTTTCTCTGTAACTTTGGAGACTGTCCTAGAACTCACTCTGTAGATTAGGTTGGCCTTGAACTCACAGAGATCCACCTGTCTCTGCCTCCCAAGTGCTGGGATTAAAGGCGTGCGCCACCACCGCCCGGCTCCAACTACTTCTTATAACTTAAATTAACCCATTTATGTGAATCTACAGTCTGCCATGTGGCTCATTACCTCTCCTCCATATTGTATGTCTGACTTGCTCTGCCTCTGGCTGGCGAATCCTCCCTCTCTTCTTCCCAGAGTTCCTATCTCTGCCAGGAAGTCCTGCCTTCCTCTCCTGCCTAGCTTTTGGCCATTCGGCTCCTTATTGAACCAATCAGAAGGCACACTGGCAGAGACAATCTTCACAGTACAGAGCCATTTCACCAATGCAAAAGTTGCCCATTTTTGAAGCATTACCTTGACTTTCTGTGAAGGAAGTTACTACCTGCAATGAGCTAAAAGATTTTTCTGCCCTTCCAGAAGCTCTTAGCATCCTTCTACCCCCAACCATTTCACTCTTGGTATTAAATAAATCACTGTCACATGTCTTTCTTCAATGGGTTCACTACGCAGCAAGTTCCAGGCCAGCCCATCCTGAGATGCATAGCAAAACCCTGTCTCCAAAATAGAAAGGAGAAAGCCAGGCATGGTGGTGCACACTTTCAATCACAGCACTGGGAATCAAAGACAGGCAGATCTCTGTAAACTCAAAGCCAGCCAGAGCTACATAGTGAAACTGTGTCTCAAAAAAAACAAACAAGCAAGCAAGCAAGCAAGCAAGCACGCACACAGAGTGGTTTTACCTGAAGTTTCTAGAGAGGGACTGGAGAGTGTGTTTACATCATGAAGAAGGTCCCTGGCAGATACTAAGGACGCAGGCGCCACAGCTTCAGATCTTTATGTCCCAGCTTCCTGCTCAGCGAGGCCTCAGACTGACAGAGTCTGTGTTCCTTGACTAAAGTCCACAGCTCCTGGGGAGCAGGCCTCTTCCCTGGTGGCTTCTGCTTCCCCTAGGTCTGGAATGGCAATGGGTCCCACTCTGGCTGACTTCCCCTTTTCTAAGGATTTCTCTGAATTCCTGCCTGTAGTTTTGTACATATGATTTTATTAAACTCTTCTCAGTCAGGCAGTGGTGGTGCACACCTTTAATTCCAGCACTCATTTAGAAAGCCAGTTCCAGGCCAGTCAGGGGCCACACAGTAAAACTCTCTCAAAAACATAAAATAAAATAAAAACCTCATCTCAAATTTTGCTCAAGACTGCCGTCCATTTCCCAACACACTCCTGACTAATGCCACATTCTGAGAAGCGGACCCAGACGGGCTCTTGTTTCTGGTTAAGGAACTGGTCTCCATGAGCATTTCCAGTTTAGGGATGCTTGCGACTGAAATAAATAACCATTTTCAGTTCAGTGTACTGTCTCTTGTGTAATTCTTGTTTCTGGAATAGCAAAAATATATATCAAAGAGACATTTGGCACCTTCCCCCACAATGCCTTAGCTGCCAGGGCACAGCCTGTCTGTCTGCCTGCGTGTGTCTGTGTGTGTAAGCGTGTGTAAGCGTGGGTCACTAGGGCTGGCCTGGAGCTGTCACATTTTGACCAGTGGATACCAACTATTAAATGCTCAAGAGTTTTACAGAAACCGTTGTTTTCAAAAGACCTAAAATTGTGAAAAGTAAAAACTAAGCAAACTGTATTTGAAAATAAATACCATGGGCTGGAGACTGGCTCAGTGATTAAGAGCATTTGTTTCTCTTGAAGAGGACACAAGTTCAATTCCCAGCACTCACGGGGTGGCTCACAACTTCTATAACTCTAGGGCCAGGGACTTCTATGTCAGGGGCTCTGTAGCCCTCTTCTGACCTCCTCAGGCACCAGGCACACACATGGTGCACATACATACATACAGGCAAGACACTCAAACAAAATAAGAGCAGAAGGTGGGAGAAGATGAGCAAGGAAGTTAGGGACCAACCACTGAGACAGTGTGCCTGATCTAATGGGAGCTCACCAAATCCAGCTGGACCAGGACTGGACAAGCATATGATCAAACCGGACTCTCTAAATGTGGCTGCCAGCGGGGGCAGACTGAGAAGCCATCAACGATGACACTAGGACCTATCTCTTCTGCATGTATTATCTTTTTGGGAACCTAGTCTATTTGGATGCACACCTTCCTAGGCCGGGATGGAGGGGGGAGGGCCTTGGACTTCCCACAGGGCTGGGCACCTTGCCCTTTTTTAAGGAAGCAGGGGGAGGGAGGGGAGAGCGGAAGGGGACTGGGAGAAGGGGAGGAAATGTAAATTTTTTTGAATGGAAAAAATAAAAGAATATGGAAAAAAAAGAAAAAAGAAAAAAGGAAAGAAAGAGAAAGAAAGAAAGAAAGAAAGAAAGAAAGAAAGAAAGAAAGAAAGAAAGAAAGAAAGAAACTACAGGACTGAATATGACTCAGCAGTTAAAAGTACATATTCTAGAGGACCCAAATTTGATTCCCAGTACCCATGTCAGGTGGCTCACAATCACCTATAACTCTTGCTTCAGGAACTCCGAGTCCTCTGTTCTTTTCAGGCCCTTCCACTCATGTGCATGTCCCTACACACTGACACATAATTAAAAATAACTACGACATATTGCTGCTTCCTAATCGTTTTGTTAAATCTGACTGTTATCTTTGGGGATTGTTTCTGTCTGTGATGTCTGTATAGGAGAAATGTTTGACTCTTGCTACTTCATGGCTCCCTCTGATTATTTTCAATGAAGGAATTCTGGGAATCGAACATGATAGGAGTATTTACACCAAAGAAATTGGCAAGCACCATGAGTCACGGACGGGACTTTTCTTCTGAAAAGCCATGGCACATTTTACAGTAAGTTAGTCCCTATCTTTGGAAGGGGTTGAAGAGTTGGCTAAAAGGAAGGAATCCTTTTGAGAAGATCATGGCAGTCGAACTTGGATAGAAGAATGTGTGTGTGTCTGTCTGTCTGTCTGTGTGCCTGTATGTGTATATGTCTGTCTTTCTGTATGCCTATATGAGTGTCTGTTTGTGTGTGTTCATCTGTGTGTCTATGTATGTATGTATCCATGTGTGTGTCTGTCTGTGTGAGTAACTCTGTGTGTGTGTGTGCGCGCGCGCGTGCGTGTGTATCTGTAAATCTGTGCATCTATGTCTGTGGGGTTGGGCAGAGGTCAACATCAACAGTCTTCCTTTATTGCTTTTCCACCTTTTTGTTTCAGTTTGGTTCGAAGCTCACCAACTCAGCTAGACTGGCTGGCCCGCAACCTTCAAGGATCTGCCTATCTCTATTTCCCGGGCACTGGGTGGGTTTGCAGGTGCACACCACCACACCTGACATTTTTAGTTCATTTTTTATTTGTTGTGGGAGATATATGTGTGCCTCAGCACCCACGTGGAGGTCAGGGGACACCTTGTAGGAGCTGGTTCTCTCCTTCCACCATGTGGGACCTGGGGACTGAACACAGGCTGTCAGGCTTGGCAACGACAGGGGGATTTACCCACCGAACCATCTTGTCAGCTCCACACTTCACATTTTTATGTGGCTGTTGGGGATTGAACTTGCTCCCCAGACTCATGTAGCAAGCATTCTACCATCTCCAAACCCTGGAGTTGGACGCTTTGGGGAACTACACACATACTCAGCTTCTACAAGGGTTAACTCACTCTTTGAACCACGTGGGCTCCAGAGATTGAATTCAAATCATCAGGCTTAGCAAAATGCCCCTCCAGCAAGCCATCTCGCTGGTGCCCCATGTGCTCAGTACCTGTTGAGAGAAAGCAGAGAGGAATAGAGCTGGTCCTCGGCTAGAGTCGACAAAAAAACGGGTAGGGTCTTCTCTGCCTTCCTAGGGCAAGGCGGATTGAGCAGGCCTTTTGCATGTAGCATGCGGTGATCACAGTAGCTCGATTCTGCACTGGAGTCATTTTGTGTAATGGTTCTTAAAGCATCTTACAATTATTTTACCACTCATCTCCCAAAATCAAAGAGAAATGCAGTAGAGATGCCTCTAAAAGAGAGAAAACCAGAGCCAGGGAGGTTTGAGATCTTTCACATCTCAAAAACTAAGGTCCAGATGCAGTGACCCAATACAGAATCTCGAGCTAGCCTTGACTGAATCCCCTCCTCCACCAGATACTAGAGATCTTGAGTAAATTACCCAAGCTTTCTAAGCTTCTGCTTCTTTAGCTGTGCAAAGTTGTGAGGAGAATAAATGAAAGAATGGATGTCCATCTCCAAATTATGAGCTAGTGCTCTCCAAAACTGAGCTGAATAGACAGAGAGACCCAAGGATGAGATAAACCCAAAAATGAGAGAGATCCAAGGATGAGATAGAACCAAGGATGAGAGAGACCCAAGGATAGGACAGACCCAAGGATAGGACAGACCCAAGGATGAGAGAGACCCAAGGATGAGATAGATCCAAGGATGTTGAAGCAGTATGAGAGAAAGAACTTAGGGAGGCGGTGGATTTTAAGACAGGGTTTCTCTGAATAGCCTTGGCTGTCCTGGAACTCCCTCTGTAGACCAGGCTATCCTTTAACTCAGAGATCCTCCTGTCTCTGCCTCCTGAGTGCTGGGATTGAAGGTGTTGGTCACCACTACCCAGCAAAGATTTATTTTTATGTGTTTGCTTGCATGTATGTCTGTGAATCACATGCATACATGGAGGCCAGGAAAGGGCACCAGATCCCCTGGAACTGGAGTTACAGATAGTTGTGAACTGCCATGTGGGTGCTAAGAATTGAACCCAGGTCCTCTAGAAGAGCATCAAGTGCTCTTAACCACGGAGCCATCTCTCCTGCTACAGAACTGTTACAGAAAAGCACAGCTTTAATGGGCACAATGAGCATCGCTGTTCTTAAAATACCCACAGGTCAATTTAATAGCAGAGGAATTCATTGCTCTCCTTGCCACTCCTGACCTTCTGTTGGCACCTCACTCTTTCTCTTCTCCATCTCTTCCCTCCCCTGTGCTCCCCTCCTCCTCTCCTCTCTCCCTCTCCCTTCCTTTTCCTCTTCCTCTCTCACACCAAGCCATATTTGCCCAGCTCTAAAGTGTCAGTGACATTGTTCATATGCTAAGCATGCATCTACACATTTCTCAAGCAGAATTCCCTTTCTAAGAGGAACTTTCCCCCTAAAATAGTTACCACTTCTTCAGACACACACAGTGATCTGCAAAGGGGTTTCCTTTGAATGTCAGAGCCACCCTGTGGCAAGGATTATAATTATAACCATTTTATGTTGGGGGATAATGAGGTCCAAGGAATTTCCCAAGATCTGAGCCTATAAGTGGCTGAGGCTGAACTTAAAGCTGGTACCAGTACCAAGCATTATACCACATGGTTGTTTCTCTTCCTTCTCCAGAGCGGGTGCATTCTAGTCTTCCTCTTCCCCTTCTTCTTCTTTCTCCTCCTCCTCCTCTTCTTCCTCTTTTCCCCTTCCTTCTCTTCTTCTTTCTGTTTTTTTTAGTATTATTTCTCCTCTTCTTCCTCCTCTTCTTCTAGAAACTTCTCTGCCTATCAGTTAGTCACTCAGAGCCCTTAGCAGACTTAACTAGATGCTAGGAATTGGGAAAACCATAATAGGGTCTATTATAGGTGTGTAGTCAGCCATGAACAAGACTGGAAAGGCAGGAAAGTGTCAAAGCAAAGGCTATGTTCCAGGAACCATATGCCAGGTAACACCAATTATGCTATTTATTCTTCTCTAGACCTCTGTGAGAGTGTATCATTATCTCATTTTCAAGTAATATTGAAGTGGATGCTTAGGCTCAAAGACCTGAAGAAATTTATATAAGTTCATATAAACCATAAGAGGCAAAGTTGAGATTCGAACCTGTGTCTCCCTGACTCTAAATTCTACTCTCATTTTCCTATTCCACATTGTCCCTCTGGGTCTTGTGTCTGTGTAGAGGGGTGTGTGTGTGTGTGTGTGTATGCGTGTATGTGTTGCTTGGAATCAAACCCAATGCCTTGTACATACAAGGTGTCTTAGAATTACTACTGCTGTGATGAAATTCTATGACCAAAGCAACTTGAGGAACAAAAGGTTTATTTGGCTTACTGTTCATTATCAAAGGAAATCAAACAGGAACTCAAACAGAGCAGGAAACTGTAGGCAGGAGCTGATGCAGGGCCATAGAGAAGCGCTGCTTACTGGCTTGCTCCCCATGGCTTGCTTTGCCTGCTTTCTCTCTCTCTCTCTCTCTCTCTCTCTCTCTCTCTCTCTCTCTCTCTCTCTCTCTCTTTCTCTGTCTCTCTCTTAATTTGTTTGTTTTTGGAGACAAGTCTCTCTGTGTAGCTCTGACTGTCCTGGAACTTGCTCTGTAGATCAGGCTGGCCTCAAACTCACAGAGATCTGCCTGCCTCTGCCTCCCAAGCACTGGGATTAAAGATGTGTGCCAACACTGCTGGTTCCGCCTGATTTCTTACAGAACTCAGAACCACCAGCCCAAACATGGCACAGCCCACAATGAACTAGACCCTCCCCACCAATCACCAATTTAAAAAATGCCCTGCAACTGGGTCTTGTGGAGGCATTTCTCAGGTGAGGTTCCCTCCTTTCAGATAGCTCCAGCAGGTGTCAAGTTGAAGTAAAACTAACCAGCACACAGGGTAAACATTCTCCCACTGAGCTGTATTCCCAACACTTGAGTGTTGTATGGAGAGAGGCCGCTTATTCGTCCCGGCTGCCAGGCTAGCTTAGCCCCAAAATAACCACACAGAAATTGTATTAATTAAATCGTTGCTTGGCCCATTATCTCTAGCCTCTTATTGACTAACTCTCATATCTTGATTTAACCTATTTCTATTAATCTGTATATCGCCACGTGACAGAGGCTTACCGGGAAAGATTCAGCATGTCTGACTCTGGCAGCTCCATGGTGTCTCTCCCCTCTGCTTTCTTCCTCCCAGAATTCACCTACCTAAGTTCTGCCCTATCAGGCCAAAGCAGTTTTCTTTATTCATTAACCAATACAAGCAAAACACAGAGGGGACTCACATATCACTTGAGTTTGTTTGTTTTGTTTTGTGTTTTTCAGACAGAATCTCACTAGGTAACTCTGACTTGAAACTCACTCTGTAGACCAGGCTGGCCTCGAACTCACAGAGGTTCCCTTGCCTAAGTGCTGAGATTAAAGACATATGCCATCACACCCCATGAGTTTTTGTTTTGCTTTTCTGTTTTGTTTTATTTTTCTTGTGTGTGGGGTTTTGTTTTGGTTTGGTTTAGTTTTTTATTTTGTTTTTTTGTTTTTGTGTGGGGTTTTGGTTTGGTTTGGTTTTTATATTTTTATTTTTTTACTCTGTTTTGTTTTATATTTTGATTTGAATACAAGCACCTAAATTCTCTGGATCCTGCCTCACACATTACTCAACTGGTAGATTGTGTTCTCAGACTGGCAGAGGTTGTGAAACTGGGAAATCTTCATGCCATTATCCATCTTCTCCCCGGTTCAGAGGTCAAAGGTTCTCTTCGGCCCACATTCCAGGATGACATGATGTTTCGGTAGGGCCTTAGCGGCCATACCTTGCCACTTCTGCAAGGACAGGAGAGAGCATCGGTGAAGAATGGTATCTCCCACCCACAACTCATACCTAGCCTGGGGCGGACTATTCATTAAGGGACAGACAGGGAGGAGGCCAACCAAGATAGCAGGAAGATCCATCAGGGTGCCAAGCTGACAGGTGCGCACACCTGCTCCAGCCAGAGGAGCTAAAGGCCAGTGGGAACCAGCCTCATGAGAGAGGATTTTGTCTGGAAAGGAAAGGGGGGTGGCGCAAGTGAGATCAGATCACTCAATTATACGGCTCTAAATCACCGAGAAGAACCTTGACTCAAACATCCAAGTGGTGAAGGATGGGTCTTTACTTTGACTCGTACTAATTTTCATTGATTTATGTGGCTTGACGGCATTTATTTCCAGCTCAGAGGCAGCCTGGCTCCTGGGAAGGAGTTGCAGGACTCCTTTAAACGCTCTCTCTGTGAAGAGGCAAGAGGCAGACAACTGTTTGCTGCTCAGTCTCAAAGCCAAGAGGGTCTAGTGGGAGCTGCTGGCCCTGCTGCAGCCTCCCCATCCCATCCCTGGAACCGCCTGTTTCTAGTCACAGCTCCTTGAGTTTAACACTCCTGGCAGCTTAGCCCTGTGGTTTTTATGTGTGAGGCTGTAATACTTGGTGAGCTGTGAGATGAGGTGGGCGCATCCGCAACCAGCGCTTTCCTCCCAGCCCTGGCCCAAGATCCGGGTCAGCAATATGACAAAGCGAAGCCACTCCCCCTCTCCTCTCTGGCTCTCTACCTGTGGCCACTTGGCCGCACGTCCCTGCTTCATTCCCTTCCCCTCCCCCCAATCCCGGGGCTGCTAGACTCCCAGAGCTCTTGGCTTTTCAAGGAGGCTTTTCAGTCCTCACATTCCAAACCATCTGCTCAGCTAAACATTCTAAAGAGCAGTTCTGAGTCTTCGCAGGACCGCATTCCAGGGAGAGCCTGAGTGGTAGAACAGGCGCTTCTTAAAGGCGGTGGGCTCCGTGGAAACTTCTGCTACCGGACGGTGAACTGACAACGGAGCTAATGGGTCACCCTCAGCCTTCCTGGGAAGCAGAAGCCAAAGGAAGCAGAGTCCATACTTGTAACTCCCCCTCTTCCCGGAACTCATAACAAGTCATTTGGGCACCCATGCTTCCTTCCTGCAGGCCTGTGGGCCCTGAGACTTCCCTAGCCTTTCCTCCAGCCCACGGTCAGAGCTGGAACTCCGTGGGTCCCTCTAGATACAGTTCTTTTTTGTTTTGCTTAACTCTTTCTCCCCTCGACCTTCTTAGGACTAGAATAAGGTTTCACATGCTGTGATGGCACAAGGCAGAAAAAAAAATGAAATATACTTGTTTGAGGGGGTAAGTCTGAATATATGTGGGGAATTTCTTAATAAAATTACTATGAGACGATGTTTCGAAGATCGATGTTAAGTCCAGCCTTCAAGTCCAAAATGAGTACCTAGAGCTGTTAATGTATTTGTTTGTCTGTTTCAAAATAGTGTCACAAGATGTTGTGTCTCCCAGCACTAGGGAGGCTGAGGCAGGAGGATTGCCACAAGTTAGCATGGACTATATATGAGTTTCAGGCCAGCATGGGCTCTAGGGTGAGACTTGATCTCGAGGCACAATAAAATTAAATTAAAAGAAGTAATCAAAAATAGAGACCATAGTTGGGCGGTGGTGGTGCACAGCTTTAATTCCAGCACTTGGGAGGCAGAGGCAGGTGGATCTCTGTGAGTTCGAGGTCAGCCTGGTCTACAAGAGCTAGTTCCAGGACAGGCTCCAAAGCTACAAAGAAACCCTGTCTCGAAAAACCAAAAAGAGAGAGAGAGAGAACATCTTGAACATTTGATATGAGTCCAAAAATTTCTAGTCTCTTGAGGGGCACTCACTACAAATAAATAATCAGTTAGAATGGTGGATTAGACTCCTCTAAGTGACTCTCTCTTGAGGAGTCTGGGCCCACTCTTGGTATGTCTCATTTTCTGTGACTCTTCTTTGGGAAGCCCACACCCGCGCAGTCATGCTGTGGCCTGCCTTATCCTCCTGTCTGTATGTCTTTCTTTCTTCTAACTCTGGGGCTTATGCTTCTATTAAAATGTCCTATTAATCCCCAATGCTGCTTCATTAAATAAATAAACCCTTCTAACAAAGCTATCCTAACACTCAGCCAGGCGGTGGTGGTGCATATCTTTAATCCCAGCACTCAGGAGGCAGAGGCAGGAGGATTTCCATGAGTTCAAGGCCAGCCTGGTCTACAAACCGAGTTCTAGGAGAGCCAGGGCTACAGAGAAACCCTGTCTCAAAAAACAATCAATCAATCAAAGAAAAAGATACCTTAACACTCAATGGTTCAATAAGATGGAAGGTAATTTTTTCTCACAAAACAATCTGCACTCCAGGTAGGCCGAGGGCTTGCCATACTGTCATCCAAAGACCCTTTCTTTGCCTTGCCTTTCTTTTCCATCATCTTCAAGAGTGAGGTCTTTGTCTGCAAGTACTAGAAAGAGCATCTCCTGGGTCTCGAGAAAAATAAAAAATATTGACAAGATATTCTCATTCCTTAAGGACCACATTGTTTCTGTTTACAAAATTTGTTATGAAGAACTTTCTCACATTCTCCACCCCTAACAGCGAAGAAAGCTAGAATGGAATTTTGGACAATGTAGTTACATACATCTACATGTGACCCAAATGTCACCATGTAGAAAGCCTTCATTTATACTAAGTGGTTAATAAGTGGTGGGGCCTCGAAAGATGGCTCAGCAGTTTTGAGCCCTGGCTGCTCTTGCAGAGGACCCTGGTTTGTTTCCCAACAACTACCAATCCAGCAGCCCACGACTGTCTGTGATTCCAGTTCCAGGGGATCTCACACCTTCTTCTGGCCTCTGTGAGCAACCGACAAGCATGTGGTACACAGGCACACATGCAGGCAAAACACTCACACACATAAAAAAATAAAAACAAATAAAACTGGAATCAGCAAGATTGAAACCATAGAGGACACAAGGACACATGATCCCTTCAAACAATGGAGCCTACCTTTAAAAGAGCCTGTTTTGTTTGTTTTTCTCAACAAGGTGCTTCAGAGGCAGTCAGCAGCAGGTGTTTGTGCCATGGTTTAGAAAACGCTTTGTGCTTAAACAATGCCTTAGATTTGCAAAGGACCGTTTATATTATGTATTACCTAACTGGATATTGAAAATGTTCCTCATTAGAGAAACCGAGTCTCAGAGGGGTGGAGGATTTTGGACAACGTCATATAATTCATTAAACTGTGAAGGTGGGATCAAAACCTATCAAGTTCAAGCCCAATACTGTTTAGAGCAAAATTCTGCCTGTGGTACTCACATTCTGGGAGACTAATTGGACACCCCCTCGGGTATCAGGCATCACTTGCTTACTGAATTTGGCTCTTCCAGTCTCCTTGGGATTCAGATACCATTTTTATGACATCAAGATCCATGTGCACAATAATAACTCTGGTTATTGCTGGCTGTCCCCCTACTGTGTGCCAGGCTCTGAGCTGTTGTGCACTTTATGCGTAGGTGACCTAGTCCTCACACTGACCCAAGTCACGATATAGTCCTCACAATAACCCAAGCAGATGTTATTATGCCTGTCTGGCAAAGAAGGAAACTGAGGCCGCTAAGTAACTTCCCAAATGCACAGCCGGATGAGCCAGGGCATGAACTCCAGTCGACCTGCTACGTGTGTGTGTGTGTGTGTGTGTGTGTGTGTGTGTGTGTGTGTGTGTGTTGTGTTGCTTGGGTCTCAGGAAAGGACACATTAGGCGACGATTGGTTATCCCAAGCTGAAAGCAAGAACTAATCATTTAGCTTATACCAAACTCTTCATCTTCTCTCAGATGTCCCAGAAACTGAATTTGTGTAGAGTTTTGGTCATGACTTCCCCCAACAGATATGTGTCCACTATACCCATAGATATTATGATGTCTGATATGGGAGTCCCCTCTGTATACTGTAAATATGTTTTATTACCCTTAAGAGTCTCCTTAATGTTCAGAGAATGTGCCCCTTTTACAGATGGGGTAACTGAGACACAGGCGAGGAAAAAAACTTGCCAGTCATATTAGGGCTGATTCTGAGAAAGCTGATATGCTCATTTGATTCTCCAGACCCCAGATCCTGGACCAAGAGCCCACCACACCTACCTCCTATCCAAGCATCCTTCCAGTGCATAAACAGAGGGACAGATCTCAGCTGGCTCTGTGCCTCCCCAGCTAGAAATGACCCTTCTCCCAACTCCATTCCCACCTAGCTGGGTGAGCTTGCAAGACAGGGCCAGCCTGTCCTGAGCTGCAAGATGTATTCATCAATTTGATGAGGATGTTAAAGCTTTCTCTTTGCAACTAATTATGGCCTGATTTATAGGCCTGGCCTTGGTTTGATAGAGCTCTCCTCATGACAGGGATGAATGCAGTACTGGCATGGACCCCTTCATCTCTTCCATTTCTCTCCCTTCCTCCCTCCTCCTTCCTCCCTCCCTCCCACATCTCCTGCCTCTGCTCTCCGTTCCCACAGGAACACCCTAATGACACAGTGACAAGCTGGTGAAGCATAGCTCCCTCTCCGTTGCATCTGCCTTTGACACTACCATCCCTCCCGGATGCTCTGACATGGGCAGATGGGTGCTGGACCAGTGAAGCTCTGTGCCAAGGCTGGAAACAAAGCATCTTCCCAGCATCTTCCATGAACACTTAGAGCGCTATAGAGATGAACAAACTGAACTGAGGATGGACAGAGGGCTCCAGGTAAGGCTCTTTCCTATTATTTTCAGATAGGGAAACTAAGGCAGGGAGAGGATTTGACTGCAGTTTCACACCGAGAACAATAAAGGGAAGCGGGTTAGTGTCCTGGAACCCAGCTCCAGTGCCTTCCTGTGGCCCAAGTCATCTTACTACTCTCTGGGGAAATGCCTTCCTTCAGATGTTTGTCCTTGTGTGTGTAGGGGGTGGGGGTGAGGGGGAAGAGTCCCCAGCATGCACTGGTTTCCCAAGGCAGCTAGTTTTCACCAAATTTCAGGCCTCATAGAAGAGATGAGGAACAAACCCAAACTGTTATGCACTTACCCTCCTTAAGTTGAAGGGCATTATGAAGGCACTCCACAGCCAAGCGCGTCTGAAATCCCAGCACTTAGAAGATGGTGGCGAGGAGAATGAGGCTGTGCCCAGCTACATAGTAAGTCTGAGGACAGCTGGAGATACATAAGCCCCTGTTTGAAACAGCAATAACAAAACAAAGCAACTCAAAAATCCTTACTCCACAGGATCAGCAGGAAGCTCCCGATGGGGGTCTTAGTACTCAAGTATGGTAAGTGCTCCTCAAGACAAGCGGTGGTCTGGAAGCTCCTGACCCCACCATTCCCAATTCGACCTGGAAGCCCTTGTGCAGTATTTCTGCATTCATCTTCACAAAGCTTTAGCCCAAACCTAAGTCAAGTACTGACATTAAACCTAGCCTGAACGCATGCCAAAAGAGAGTGCCCCAGCCCTAATTTTGACCCCAGTCTGAACATGAACATAATTCAAAATCCAAATAAGACTGAATCCCAGACCCTGCCCTACCCTGAATGTAAACATAAACATTAACCTTAACCTTAATCTTTATTTCAGTTCAGTGGTTCTCAGCCTCCCTCGGAAAATACCGGATAAAGAATCGCGATAGTTTTGGTTCTTATATGCAAGGAATCCTTCATATCCCCCACTGAGTACAGAGAGCCAGCAGCTTTGGATAGTGCCAGGACCATGTGCAGTTTTGATAAGAGGGAACCAAGTCCATAAGAAGGTGCAAAGGGGGAGGATCAACCCACATGCTAAGGGCTCAGTAGCAAACTCTTCAAAGATTTATTTGTTTGCTTATTATTTTCTGTGTCTGAGGTGTGCCTACATGTGTGTATGTGCATCAAGTGCCTGTCTGGTGCCTGTGGAGGACAGAAGAGGGCATTAGATCCCTGGAACTAATCACAGATGGTTATGAGTCACCACGTGGATGCCGGGAACCAAACCCACGTCCTCTGGAAGAGCAGCCAATGCTCTTAACCTCAGAAACGCTCTAGCCCCAGAAAACACTTAAAACTCCAAGCCATAAAGAGAGAGGGAGTAGAAGGTGAAGGGAAATAAGCAAGTGGTTAAGACCATGTATAGAGGGGCTGGAGAGATGGCTTAGCAGAGCTACAAGCACTTACTGTTCTTCCAGAGGACCTGAGTTCAATTCCCAGCACCCAGCTCACAACTGTCTGTAACTCCAGTTCCTGAGGATCTGACACCTTCACCCCAACGCACCTAAAACAAATTTAAATAAATTATTTTTTTAAAACGACCATGTACAGAGTTAAGACTTGGAGGATGAAGCTTGGGGTAAGGATGAAGAGGTGGGAACAGATGATTTGTGAAAGAGTCTAGCCTCCTTCCACGGTTCCTTACAGTTCATCTTCTATCTGGGAACACAGTTTAGGTGGGACCTAGAGCCTTATGTTTACACAGGCCTCGGCACCGAAGGGTCTGGAGGTGTGGCTCAGCAGCTGAATACCACCTCCTATGCCCAGGACTCCGTGTTCAATCTCGAGCACAAGAAGGAAAGCAGGGGGAGAGAAAGAAGAGAAAGAAAAAGAAAGGGGGAGGTGAGAGGACGGGAAAGGCAAGGCAGTGTGAACAGCGAGTGGAAGGGGTGACGGGTGGCCCAGCGTAAAAAGGAAAGCAAGGGAAGTCAGAACGTCAGTGAGTCCTGGAGTTCTAGGATGTTATACAAAATGAACACAGCGGTCAAATATAGAGCCCCAGGCAAAGGTCAGAAATATTTATGGGGTTGGAGATATGACTTCCGGGAAGAGCTCTTGCTGCCTTTTCAGAGGACCACAGTTTGGTTCCCAGCACCCACCTTGAGTGGCTCACAACTGCCTTTAACTCCAGCTCCAGAGGATCCAACATTCTTTTCTGGCCTCCTAGGAAATTCCACCCACTCACAGACACACACCTGCACATAAGTAAAAATAAAGTAAATCTCTGGAGAGATGGCTCAGTGGTTGCTATTGCAAAATACCCTGGCATGGTTTCCAGCGCCCACTGTGGCTAACAGCCAGCCGTAACTCCGGTTCCAGTCTTGTTGCCTCCGCAGGGAGGCATGGGATGCACACACGCAGGCCAAACACTCATACACATAAAGTCAAAATTAAGAAGACAACTTTAATGTCATCTTTGATGCAGACTCTATTAAGTCAAAGCTCATCATTTCTCCATCTGCAAGTTAAGAAGGCTGGGCCAGAGCTCAAAGTCCCCTCGACTTTGGTACTCTAGAGTTCTTGTCTTCCCTCATCAAAGCCACTGTGCACATAGCTCTTTCTACTTCTCTCCTCCTTCTGTTTATGTGAAGCATCCTGGCTCTTCCCTCTGTACACTTACTTTTGTTGCACTGGACTTGCTCTCTGGCACGGAGGAGTACCTATTTTTCTCCCCTTGGACACAGAAGCCTCTGAAAAATGCAAACAGCGAGCAACTCCCAGCCCTTGGTGCCTCCAGTACAATGCTTTGCCGGCTGGCAAGGCTCCCTGAGTTCCCCAGACAGGAATGCTTATATTGTCATGTGGCCTCCCCTTAAGTTTTAGAAGTTGCCCTTGCCCTGCCCTGTCCTGTCCTGTCCTGTCCCAGATTCTAGAGCTGCCTGGCCAGAAGTGGAGGATGCCAGGAGTCCTCCCACAGCTGCGCATCAGCCCCACTCAACTGCACCCCGCCCCCCAGCTGCTCAAAGGATGATGTCGGTGTTGAAGGTCCCAGTTGTATGAAGTCCATAAAAAGCTCCTTCACAGTAAAATGTCCCCTCAGCAGCAAGACAGCGGTTCTGCAAACTCTCCAAAAGAAAATAAAAACCCCAAGAATAAATATTAGTGAAGACAAAACGCAGGGCAGAGGAAGTGGTCTGAGAGAGGCTGGGACCGTTCATGTCATGAAAGGCATCGCCTTGCCAAATCCCCACCCGTCGCACCCATCCCGAGCCACGTTCTGCCTCTCCCTCACATGGAAACACGTGACACTGAAGGGAAGCTCATCGGCTCAGACTTTCTTCAGATGGGAAAAAACAAAACCACAAACAGCTGCCTGTGAGCCAGACTCCAGCTCAGACCAGGAGTCTTGATGACCTCATCAGTTTCCAAGCAGGAAGTCGCTTCTCTACTGCCAGCCAGGCTGCTAGCGTTTCTGCTGATCAACTGTGCGAGGGTCCTTGAGAAAAGAGAAGGCTACCTGTGTGGGGCTTCAAGCCTGAGCCACACATGGAGGGGCATGGAAACATCTACATGAGAGGCTGTGGTAAACAACCTCTCCCCCAACCTCCGCTCTACCTGCTTCAGCAAGCCCCTTTGCTCACTGAAACAAAAGACGTTCCTAAATTAAAGACTTGTTACCTTCCATGTTGGTCCAAGTGGATGTATCAGAACCTGTCCGCAGGAGTTTATTAAACGGTTCGAGAAAGCTGGAGGACTATAAAGTGGCAGAGGACCCGGAGGGGCTAAAGGGTTCAAAATTTCTGCAGGATCAGGACTGGAGAGGAAGTCTCAGAGCCAATAGAACAAACCTGCCACATGGCAGAAGAGGGACCCACAGTCCAGAGGAGGGAGGGTGTGTCTCACCAAATTAATAGCAGAAGCAAGGATTCTGACCTCCTGACTCAGTCCTGGGCCAGCTACAGAAAGGTCCAGGCCCTGAGCAGCAAACTTTGCCAGGCTGGCAAGTTCTCTGGGGCAGTTCCTGACTTCCAAATGCATGGAATCTCCAGTGAGCTGCTGCAGCGTGGCATAAATGGGCAGGACCAGGGGTGGGGGAGCGCAAGACATCGGGGAGGTCTTCTGGAGTAGAGGCTTTGGGAGGCTTCCTTCACTTTGGGCTTAGAAAACAGCTAAAATTTGGCTTAATGGGGCTCAGCGGTTTAAAGCACATGTTGCTCTTGCAGAGGACCTGAGTTCAGTTCCCAGGACCTACATGGTAACTCATAATCTATAGTGATATTTTATTTATGTTTTAATAAGGAAAGCTTGTCTGAAGATCAGAGGGTAACACTAAGCCACTAGAGTTCAGGCAATGGTGTCACACAACTTTAATCCCAGGATTTGGGAGGCAGAGGCAGATGGATATCTGTGAGTTGAAGGCCACCCTGGCAGAGGTAAGACTTCTCTAGTGGCTTGGCTGTTTTGCTTTTTTTATCTTCAGCTTGAACCCCAATATGTGTCTCTGGGTTTTTATTAATCATGCTACAATAATCACTGGTAACTCTAGTTCCGGGAGATCTGATGTCCTCATACACTCAGGAACACACACACACACACACACATAAAATAAGTAAGTTCCAGTTGTATACCCTCTAAAGAACATAAAATTCACCATATTAACCACTTAAACTTTTTTTGTTTTTGTTTTTTGAAACAATCTGTCCTGGAACTCACTCTGTAGACCAGGCTGGCCTCGAACTCACAGATCCACCTGCCTCTGCCTTCTCAGTGCAGGGATTAAATTATGTGCCACCACCCAGCTCATTTAAACTTTTACTACATGTATTTATTTATTGTAAAGGGGACATGCATGCCACATGTGAACACAAGAGGACAACTTGCAGGAGTTAGTTCTCTGTGTGGATCCTGGGCTCTAACTCAGGTTATCTGACTTGGCAGCAGGTACCTTGACCCCCTGAAGAACGGCTGGTTCCTCAGTATTAATGCATTAATGATATCTCATTAAACAACACCTCCTATGTCTCATCTCTTGACACCTCCTAGAAACCAGTACTGCATTTGTTGTGTCTCAAGGAATTTTACTCCTCATATTAGTGGCTCCACACAGTACTTATCTTTTCACAATATTTTACTATGTTTAAGAGTGTCCTCTAGTTTTATCCATGTTGCAACAGCATGTATCAGAACTTGCTCCAGACTGCCCTTCCAAAGGATCATGGTTCTGTTCTCAGCACCCACACTGCGGCTTGCCACCAGCTGTAATTCCGGTTCCAGATGATTCAGAGCCCTCTTCTAGCCTCTGTGAGGACTACAAACATACCTGCAGGCAAAACATTCACACACATAAACTTTTTAAATTAATTTTAAAAGCACATTGAATGTCTAAACATCGGTTTAGTGTATTGTTTATTTGTTTATTTGCTTACATATCTTTTTGTTTGTTTTTGAGTCAGGGCTTCTCTGTGTAACCCTGGCTGTCCTGGAACTTGTTTTGTAGACCAGGCAAAACTCGAACTCAGAGATCCACTTGCCTCTGTCTCCTGGGTGCTGAGATTAAAGGTGTATACTACCATGTCTGGCTATTTATTTTAAGATAGGGCCTCATGTAACCCAGGTTGGTCTCAAGCTCATGGTGTAGCTGAGGATGGCCTTGAACTATTGATCCTCTCGTCTCTGCTTCCAGATACTGAGATTACAAGCAGGTACCACCATGCCCACCTAACGTGTCATTGCTGTATGATTCTCTTTATACCCTAAAATCCTCAGCATGGGTTAAGAGCTATCTCTTCTATTTGGTAGGATGTCTTCAAACAAGAGCCTACCTTTCCCTAATATTTGGGAATTTGCAAAGCAAGGACAAGTCCACGTGCTCTCATATTCTATGAGCTCAAAATTTTTATCAAGGACCTTGCTCGATGACAAGTCTTAGATCACAGTTTCTCAGATATGGCAATTATTCTGATGGTCTGTACTAGGTAAGCCTTTGGTACCAAGGCCATTCAGTGCATCCTATGATGTTCATAGGAGATTTCAGCAACATTTCTGGCCTCAAACCGCTAGTTACCTATGGCATCCCGATCGCGACAATTGAAATGCCTCCAGACAACACTAGCTATCCCTGCAGTCAGGCTGGGGAGAAGGCAGAGGAACCTGAGATTCACTGGCTGCAGCAGAAGCATGAGGAGAAGCAATTCTTCTGCTTTTCCTCGCCTTGTGGGAATGGCAGAGATTTTGCTAGCAGAGAAGGTCTGTATATTCAGCAGATCAGGGGTTGATGAGCAACATGCCTGTACTCCTTGGGTCTCACTGAATGGAAACAAGGAAGATTTCCTATGAGTGAATTCTTGCCTTGAAGAAACTCTTCCTGCCAGATCGCCGGGGTGATAGAAAGAAGGATAGGTCATGCCTCATGAGAAGTTACTGGAAAGAGCAATTAATTCCCACTGCTCAGACAGGATCTGCTAGTACTCTGAACTTGGGGTCAAGTACATAAAAGGTCCTCTAGTTGAACCCTAACTGGCTTAGGAAGGGAAGTCCAGAGACCAAGTGGCTTTTCTAACATTACACAGCATATCAAAGATGAAACCAGGACTTGAACCAGCTTGGCCCTGACCATAGGAAAGACGGGAGGGAGTATATGGTCTAATCCAGTGTCCTCTCTTACAGAAGGATCAGATAGAGTGGAGAGAGGCAAGAAATGTCTGTGGGTGAAATGAAGGAGACTCTTCTTTGCCATAGAGTATTTCCCAAGATGCTTTGGGGTTGCAGGCTTCCGAGCCCACTATCTCCCTTTCTCATTGTTGTGGGCCGGTATGTTATCAACTTATGCACTCGTTCAGCTGAGGAAGTGGGAGCCAGGGAGAGTCTGAGGCCATCAGGAAAAGGCTGGCAGAAAACCAAACAGAAAAGGCAAGCATCCTGGGGATAAACCCTGCTGACAGACCTGCTATGAAGTAGGAAGGAAGAAAAGGAAGACTCAAGGCAGGGAGAAAATTGGAGAAAGAAAAACAGGAAAGACAGAAAGACCCACAGCAGAACCACCAAGCAAGTTTTCCTCCCCTTTCTGAAAAAAAACAAAAAAAACAAAAAAAAAAAAACTCCTATGGGCCTATATAGGTTTATCTTCCTCCTCCAGTGAAGCCAGAGGATATCAGTCCTCACCATCTACCGTACCTAAAACAGGCTCTCTTTATTTTTGTTTTACCAATGAATATGCCAAGTTTGCCTAGTATTTGCTTCCTCCTACTCCTGCCCATCTCCCTGGGGGAGCACCAGGGTTGTAGACTCCTAACCCACCACACCCTATTTTACTTGAGTTCTGGGGATCTGAACTTATGTCCTTGCACTTGCATGGCAAGTGTTTTACCCACTGCTCCATCTCTCCAGCCCCAGATATGTTATTATCAAGTGTGCTTTTCTTCTCTTAGCCCCTCAAGAGCTAATCATGCAAGCCAAATAGTCTTCAAACTTATTCGTGATTAGATAATCAAATCTTCAAGAGTGATTTACTGTGTGTCTTCAGGAAAGTCACTCAACCATACTGAGCAGTGAGGCCTCCCTCTTATTTAAAAGAAAAAAGTGCAGATAATACTGCAGCCGGCTCTGAGGAGAGGCCTCATTGTCTAACTCACTGGAAGTACTAAAGAGCTGCTCTTTCATCTGGAACTACCTGGGGAGAGATTTTCTTACCAGGAGCGTTTACATCCTCATTCATTTGAATTGGTGTTCTGGGAACCAGGCAGGGAACAGGTATTTTTATCTTACTTTAATGGATAAGGATAAGCAGTAGCGTAACTAGTAAAAAAAAAAAAAAAAAAAAAAAATGGATCTCTCCTTCCCTGCACTCCTCTGAGAACCCCAGGAAAGGCTGGGCTGTTCTTTGAGTGGGATTCAGAGAAAAGGGCTAGATTTTGAGGAAGGGGAACCCTGCAAACAAAAGCAAACAAAGGTTCATCTCAGCCTTCTCATTAGGGAGGAACCAAAACAGGGATTAAAAGTGAGTTTCAAGCCAGGCGGTGGTGGCGCACACCTTTAATCCCAGCACTCAGGAGACAGAGGCAGGTGGATCTCTGGGAGTTTGAGGCCAGCCTGGTCTACATAGTGAGTTCCAGGACAGGCTCCAAAGCCACAGAGAAACCCTGTCTCCAAAACAAAACAAAAGTGTGCATGAAGTGCGGGGTGGGGTGAGGATCTCAGGCTGTGGCTCAATCTTAGAGGGTTTTCCTGGAATGTACAATGCCCTAGGGTCTATACCCAGCAAGACAAGCATTCCCAGCCTTGGCTCTCAGTAAAGAACTGAGCTTCCTCCCCTCCTCTGTTTTCTGGTCCTGGTTTCTTTTTCCTCAGGCCTCCTCTGCATTCCCACTCAACTTGTAGTGGTGAGGGGTGGGGGACGACAATTATTTATACCCTTCTCCACAGCCCACATCCTCCAGGGGGCCAGCTCAAATTACACCTGCCCTTATGAATCTTTCCTTTACTTTGTTATTAGATCCCCAAATTTGTCGACAAGAACAAGATCCGCCACCCAGAAAGACAGCAGTAAATTAGGAGTGAGTTATCCACCCTGCCTAACATGCATGCTCACGTGTATCTTACCGCCACGAGGATACAGTAATGAGAGGTCCCAGTGCACTGCCTTCGGCTCTGAAATTCTCAGTTTTCAGGAAGCAGTTTTTGCAGAGTTGTAGGGACTGATTTTGGGGGGGGGGGTGTTAAGAATTAGTGGGTTCTTTTACTGTGCCACACACAGTCCCGGCCCTTTGCCCCACCTTTTCAGGACAAGAACTGAGTTGGAGGGTGTAACTCAATGGATAAACGCTTCATTCAGGGCCACCCTGAGCCATCACTGTCCTGGATTTTTGTTTTGTTTTTCGTTTGTTTTTCCTCTCTGTTTTGAATTCCAGTGTAGAACCGAGTCTCCAGGCAAGAAGCCTCCAATATGCAAAAAAGAAAGAGGAATTCCAAGTTCAATCCAGGAACAGGACTAGAGAAAAGAAGGGCCAACTCTAAGACAGGTGGAGCCTTCCATCCTCAGGGAGAACACAGTCTCCAAGCAATAAAAGGATGTCTTCTCTGTGTCCTAAGAAGCACTCGGAACTTCTCTCTAGATCAACCACGAAGAGTTTTCACCTGTTCTTGCAGGACCTGACTGGGCTAGGTTCCCACAACCCAGAAAAGTTCCGAGTGCAGGGAAGGAGAATCCCATGCCTAGCTGCATGGTGCATGGTGTGGAGTCACAGGGGCGAGGAGAAAGTAGTGTGAGGATAGAGGAGAGACTGGCCAGCATCTGGGAACCTGAAGCCTTTGGCGTGCAGCGGCAGCCGCTAGGGTGCAGCTGTGGGCTGAAGTGGGGTCCGCGCCAGGGGCGGAGTAGCTCAGGGGATGAGCTGGCAGCGATGGCGAGGAGGTTCGGTGTTGTGTTTCTACTGTAACTATAATTAGGCGGATTCTGTGTTTATTTAGGCTGAGAGCTCTAAGATAAATGACAGCTTCGAAGATGCTTTTCAGCACTTCATAAATCACCCACCGGCCCGGGCAGTTTGCTTGTGTCTTGTCTCAGTTCTCGCTCCGTGCCCTGCCGGTCCCCCCATTCACCTCGGAAGAGGGCACAACCTGAACGACTCAGGAGCCCGCGCCACAAAGGGCAGGGGGCAAAGGGGAAGGTGGTGTCTGTCCTTCTCTAAGCTCTTGGCGCCCCGGAATCAGTGCCCAGCAGCTGCTTGGAAAGCTGTCAGGAAAAGCTTCCTCCCGAGGTGGTCCCGAGGCCCAGTGGGGATGGGTTGATGGGCAGGCCTGCCCTCCTCTGGGAGAATATGGTCTCTAATCGGCTCTAACTCTTCCCTCTGCCTCTCTGACACAGCTGGAGATTTACGGGAGACGCTGAAGAAATATTTATAGTACAAGGAACCGTCCTTTCCCCTTCTATGCCTGTCTGCATCTCCTGGGGCTGGGATGGAAGGGCCCGCTTCTTTTCCCATTGGAGAGCACATTCTGGCATGGTGCTTCCCAGCGGGAGTTTGGCCTTCTGAAAGAGCAAAGATCCTGAAGGTAGCTCATCTCTCATACCTAGGCCTGGAGCAGGTCATTCCACTTAGCAGGAAGGGAAACGAGCCTGTGGGGCTTAGATTTGAAGCTTGCAAAACGGACAGATTGCTGAGGCATCTCCCTAGCAGAACAGCGAACACATTCCTGTCTGGACTAGGCAGCTTTCCAGGTAGATTTTTTCCAATCCTAGCTGCGACTAACAGGGTCCAAGTTAGACCGCAGGGGCAATGGTATGGTTTCTAAGTGTTTGACTGTGAATTAGGAGACTTCCATTCAAATCTTAGCTCCCCTCACAGCGGGAATGGGTGTTTGCTCAGTCTATGGACTTTGGTTTCTCTTCTCCTAAAAGGAGATGGTGATCTATCTAGGTCTGTAGTTCCAGCCCTGGGAAACTGAAGCAAAAGGATTGTGAGTTCAAACCCAGCCTGGGCTACCTAAAGGGATGCTGTGGTCGAGGACAAGAAGAGGAGGCACTTTCAAGGATAATTTTACTTCTGGCATTTCTATGCCAAGTTCTGCCCTAGAAGACATACAGACTTTTGGAAATGTGGCATTGATCGTGGTTATGGTTTCACAATTGCATACCTGTCCCCAGACTCAACTGTGTATATTAAACATCTAAAGTTTTTTGTATGTCAAGTACACTCCCAACAAGGCAGTTTGTTTTTAAATGCATGCACAGGCTGGGGAGAGGGCTCGGTTAGTAAAGTGTCCACTGTACAAGCACGAAGACCTGAGCTCAGACTCCCTGCACCCACATAAAAGCCAAACAGCAACCAGTGTCTGTAACCCCAGTACTGGGACAGGTGGATTCCTGGATTTACTGGCCAGCCAGTCTAGTCAAACTAATGACCTCCAAGAGAAGAGAAAGACCCAATATAACCTCTGACCTACACACACACACACACACACACACACAAGCACACACATGCAGATGCACCCTCACATGCACACACCCACACAAATACACATGCAGCACACACAAGCACATGTGTGCAGGTACACCCATGTGCATATATATACCCACACAAACACATACATGCAACATACATACATGAGAAGAAAATAAATGTATGTACAATGTGAACATTGGGCAGTGTGTTAGTGATTTCACAAACTGAATTTAGAAAATATATTGTTGCACTCGTTCCTAAACGATGCTCTATCACTGAGAAATGAATTATGTCATACTCAAAACGATGGCATCTTATCAGCTGTCCTCAGCCCTGACAAATTTCTTTGTGACATTATTAACAGCACAACAGTGACAGTGAGAGGTAGCAACATCAATGCTGACAAGGTCAAATTGCCAAACCCAGGATCATTTTGAATGTCTACTGCAGGCTCAGGCTATGCTGAAGAACTTGGTTTTGCTGTGGGTGGGAGGTGGAGCTTGGCTTTATTTTGTTTTTGTTTTGCTGGACCCGGATCCCTCTGATCAACTTATCTTTGTCTTCTTTCTCGTTTCTTCTGATCGTTCCATTGAGTCAATGTGTACAGAATGCGCTAGACACCCTGCTTAGATGCTTAAGATGGAAGTGAATACTGGTCAAGAACCTTTCCCTGGAGGTGTTTATTGTCTTTTAAAGAGAGACATGTGAAACCATCACAATAAAATTCTCAGCGTTCAGGGACAGAATCTGCAAGGGGTCCACTGGACTGTCATGGAGAAAGTGGCCGGAACACTTCCACGGTGCAGTGCTCCATACATGTTGGATGGAGAAATGTACCAGCAAACAGTCTGAATGGAAGATCTGGAGAAAAGTGTAATCCCGACAATACTATGAGGCACACCATCTAAATTAAAGGAATTAGGAATAAAGGATGTATTTTCTTGCAAACAACCCCTTGAAACCAGAAATGTGTGTGTGTGTGTGTACACACACACGTGCGCATGCACCCAGTGGTACTACCTTTCCTTTGGATCCAGCTCTTAGACCATCCCAAGGCTGTATTTACCACTCCTGTAGGGGAACTATTCTTGTTCTAAAACAAATGGAGCAGAGTAAGCACAAATGGAGGGGGCTTTCTTCCACCCATGCTATAGAGCCGAGTCCCGCCTCCCAAGATCATTAAAGAAAACAGTCATTGTGAGTCACTGTGTGGCTTCTAAAGAAGTTGGATGAGGATGAACCAAGCCTCTCCACTCTTCACATGATCAAAGGCCTCGCTGCATCTTGCTGCACGTGGGACTCACTCTGTGGCTTAGGATCTGACACACACAGAGACGACAAAACTACAGGATTTCGCCAGACACAAAGGCTGGATGAGAATTTGTGGGATCGGGCTACACAACCAGCCCTGCCCAGGTAGAGGAAGAAAAAAAAAATCTGCAGCTGCTCAGAGAGCATAAGGATTGATAGTTTCCTTCTAAAAGATAGTGTGCTCCTTTCATTTATGTTTTGGTGTGAGATGCTAAAATGCAGGGAGGCATGGAATAGCTGTCAAATTTACTAATGGGATCCATCTTGGTAGCCCAGATCCTCAGAGAACTTGTTGCAGCGCAATAATTCAACCCTCCTTGCAGAGCTGCGCTTCATTTCTGCTCTCAGGGAAGCAAGCACAGAAACCGAGGCATTTCCTGTTCAGCGTCCATGTGTCCCTTTAAGATGTCCTAAAAAATCCCTGTCTGGTTCTCTTTGCGGGTTTTTCCCATTGTCAACAACCTCAGAGAAAACCTCAAACTCTGGCCAGAGTGTACAGACAGACCCAAGTGACTGTCATCAAGCAGCCTCCTCCAGCTGACCCCTGCCTGCAAACTGGGGTCAGTCAACGCTCTTGACTTTTCCCACAGTCTGTGCTTCCGGCCAGAGAAAATGTAGTAAAGCCTGTTTTCCATACTCCTTATGCTTCTGCAGCTCCCGGTTGAGACCTGCTCAGGAAACAGAGAGACACAGACAGTAGAATCTGCTTCGAAAATCTGACCTTTGGGTCAGGAAGGCAATGTTACTACTCTTTCCAAGAAGTCCTGTAATTCAAAAGTTTCTTAGCCCATCATGTCTCTTTATTTTTTTTTTTTGTTTTTTTCTTTGTTTTTTGTTTTTTCCATGATATTTATTGAGTTCTACATTTTTCTCTGCTCCCCTCCCTGCCTCTTCCCTCCCTCCTTCAACCCTCCCCCCAAGGTCCCTATGCTCCCAATTTATTCAGGAGCTCTTGTCTTTTTATACTTTCTACTTCCCACATAGATTAGATATATGTAAGTCTCTCTTAGTGTCCGTATTGTTGTCTAAATTCTCTGGAATTAAGGTTAGTAAGCTGGTTTTCTTTGCCTATGTTTAAAAACCACCTATGAGTGAGTACATGTGATAATTGTCTTTCTGTGTCTGGGTTACCTCACTCAAAATAATGCTTTCTAGTTCCATCCATTTTCCTGCAAAATTCAAGCTGTCATTATTTTTTTTCTGCTGTGTAGTACTCCATTGTGTAAATGTACCACTTTTTTTTATTCATTCTTCAATCGAGGGGCATTTAGGTTGTTTCCAGTTTCTGGCTATGACGAATAAAGCTGCTATGAACATAGTTGAACACATGTCCTTGTGGCACGATTGAGCATCCTTTGGATATATACCCAAAAGTGGTATTACTGGGTCTTGAGGAAGATTGTTTCCTAATTTTCTGAGAAATCGCCACACTGACATCCATAGGGGTTATATCAGCTTGCATTCCCACCAGCAATGCAGAAGTGTTCCCTTTTCCCCACAACCTCTCCAGCATAAGTTGTCATCAGCGTTTTTTATCGTGGCCATTCTTACAGGTGTAAGATGGAATCTCAGAGTTGTTTTGATTTGCATTTCTCTGATGACTAAGGATGTTGAACATTTCCTTAAGTGTCTTTCAGCCATTTTAGATTCCTCTATTGAGAGTTCTCTGTTTAGGTCTATGCTCCATTTTTTTTATTGGTTTATGTGTTCTTTTGGTGTCCAATTTCTTGAGTTCCTTGTATATTTTGGAGATCAGACCTCTGTCTGATGTGGGGTTAGTGGAGATCTTTTCCCATTCTGTAGGCTGTTGTTTTATCTTGTTGACCGTGTCCTTTGCTTTACAGAAGCTTTTCAGTTTCAGGAGGTCCCATTTATTAATTGTTTTTCTCAGTGTCTGTACTGCTGGGGTTCTATTTAGGAAGTGGTTCCCTGTGCCAATGC